>PVJS01022427.1:0-18073 GCA_004027185.1 Glis glis
ACTAGATTAACAGAATTCACAGAATGAGTATATGAAAAAGGGATTTATTAGATCAGCTCACAATGTAGTCCTGAGTTTCGACTGCACGTGAAGAATCAGAGGAATCAGTAGCTGGTCGGGCAGTCTAAGAGCTGGAGCCTTAGGATTGAAGCAACCACCAATTCAGTCCAGTCCAAGATGTGAAGATAAGGAAGCTCTTTGGAGAAACGATGGTGAAGTTTCAGTTCGAAGGCTGGAGGCCGACGATCTCAGATGAGAGCAGAAGATCAAGAAGCTCTTCAAGGAAACGGCAGAGTTGGAAACCGATGATCTCAGACGAGAGCAGATGCCTTTTCTTCAGGAAGAGTCGCGGCTCCCTCTACGTGGCTTTCTCCTTCTTTTATCTAAGTCCTGCACCTATCAGAACCCTGCTGCCTACATTTAGGGCAGGACTTCCGGTTCAATCTGCTGTTACACAACCAAAGTCACATGATCTTAGGTGGGTCAAGTTGACAAACCAGACCAACTATCACATGGGAACTCCCACACTGTCACTTTAGATGCATTCTATTGACCAAACCAAGACATAGACCATCTCAGAATCTCTGGGATGAGCTGCAAAGCCAAATGGAATGTTATGGATACAAGGAAGAGAATAATTGGGTAGGTTGTTTTTAGAATAAGTATGCCAGACAATGCAAGACATTCTCTTAATTTTCTATATCATTTACTCCTCAAATTATTTGAGATAGAAATAGATTTCAGAAAATAAAACTATGAAGTTTTTTACATAAATAAAAATATAAGATCAGATGTAGTTGGCAGAATTCTAAGGTGGCCCCCAGGATTTCCACCCTGGTGTACACGACCTCTATAATTCCTTATCTTTGAGTATGAAAAGGATCGATGAATATAAGGGGATAGTTATTGTCTTGGTTTGTTTACATGATATGGCAAAGTGATGGAATAGTGAGAGGATAATAGCATTATATTAAATTGGACTCTGTCTTTGCAGCCTGGAGAGGCTCTCCTCTGGCTTTGAAGAAGTAAGCTTCCATGTTCTGAGATACCACGTGGCAAGGAACCATGGGGTCTCCATGGAGCTTAGGGCGACCCCTTGTTGACAGTGCTGGAGCCTGGGAAGTCCAAGGTCAAGGAGCTGGTAGGGTCAGTGTCTGGGGAGGACTGAGCCTCTGCTTCCGGGATGGTGTTTTGTTGCTATATCCTCTGGAGAGAACTAGTGCGGTGTCCTCACGTGTCTAAAGAGGTAGAGGGCAGAAAGGCAAACATCTCCCTTGTACCTCTTTCATAAGGGTGTTGATGCCATTCATGAGGTCTCTGCCCTCAAACTTATTTACTTCCTAAAGCCCAACCTCCTTTGTGTGTGTGTGCGTGTGTGTGTGTGTGTGTGTGTGTGTGTGTGTGTGTTTTACTGGGGATTGAACCTAGGGGCATTCTACCTCTGAACTACACCCTCAGCCCTATTTTATTTTTTATTTTGAAACAGGGTCTCACTAAATTGCAGAGAGTCTCAATAAGTTGCTGAGGCTGTCCTCGAACGTGCAACCCTCCTGTCTCAGCTTCCCAAGTACTGGGATTACAGGTGCGTGCCACTGTGTCTAGCTCCCACCTCTTAATACTATTATATTGGTGATTAAATTTCAGCACATGAATTTTGTAGGGGACACAAAGATTCAAACTATAGTAAATGTTATGAGGTAGGTTTTACTGTCATTGCCACCCACAGATAAGAAACTGAGGCTTAGAGAGTTTAAGTAATTGGCTCAGAATTACACAGGTAGCATTTACACTGTTGTTCTTGAGATGTCGTCTTCATTAACTAGCATCTTGGCTGAGGCTCCAGGGGAGAGACTTCATGACATCCATTCTATTCCCACTGCCTTGGCTATGGCTAGGAAAATCTAGTTCTATGGGGCTGGTTCTGGGAAGGTGTACCTGTTAGGAAGATTCTGGGTTGGACAGGATGAACTCAACTTTAACTCACATTTTGTCATAGAGATCCAGAAAAAGTCAAGCATGGAGCATGCCTGTAATCCCAGTACTTGAGAGGCTGAGACAGAAGGATCATGTGTTCAAGGCCAGCACCTTGTTTCAAAATAATAAATAAAATAGGCCTGGGGGTATGAGTCAAAAGTAGAATGCCCCTGGGTTCAATCCCTAGTACCACCAAAAAAAAAAAAAAAAAAAAAAAAGAAAGAAAAAAATCCAGAAGATTTCAGGAAGCCTAACCCACGGTGGGCATGTGGCTTCTGGAACATCTGGATGTAGCCCTTCAAAACTTCCGAGATAAGCTCTGTGAATTTCATCTCTACACATCAGTCTCATATTCTTTCACTCTCTTTTTCTCTTCATCCTTCCTTTTATTTCTTTTTTTCTTCTTCTTTTTTTTTTTTTTTGCGGTACTAGGGATTGAACCCAGGGGCGTTCTACCTCTGAGCTACACCCCCGGCCCCATTTTTTATACTTTATTTTGAAACTGGGTCTCACGAAGTTGCGGAGGGCCTCCGCTGAGGCTGGCCGTGAACCCGGATCCTCTGGTCTCCGCCTCCCAAGTACTGCGATTACAAGCGTGCGCCACCACGTCTGGCCCCTTTTACTTCTTTCTTCATAGCTTTCTTTATCTCTCCAGACATACTCTTCAACTTCTCTGGTTGTGTGATGGGAACCACAACCTTGAGTCCTGATGGTTTGGTTCTGGAACTTTATACCCATATCAAAGTGTGGCACTCAAATCAACACCATTAATCTCACTTGGGAAATCAAGAGAAATTTAAAAATTCAGATACCACACCATACCTTCTGAATCAGAAACTCTGGTGTAGGGTTAAGGATTTGTATTTTGACAAGCCCTTGTTGTGATTGTAATGCATGCCAAGTTTGAGAACCACTTGTTTCTAGCTTACCTCTTCAGCCACCTGTAGAGAGACTAGCCAATTTGCAATCCCAAGTGTCACATTGACACAGCTTGACCCTGGGGCCCATATCTGCAGTAACTAGCAGCAACCTAGGAGCTGGTTTCTACTTTGAATTTACTCATTCCACTGCAGGCCACCTAGACAGAAGTAGCCATGAGGGCAGTTTCAGAAAACAGAGGCAAGCTGGCTGCAGTCCCAGTACTTAGAAGCACACCTGTAATCCCAATATTTGGGAGGCTGAGACAAGAGGATCACAGGTTCACAGTCCTGAGACTCTTAGCAACTTAGTGAGACTGTCTCAAAATAAAAAATAAAAGGGACACCATGACTAAGTCGGGTTCATCCTAGGGATGCAAGGCTGGTTCAATGTATGGAAAACAATTCGTCCACCACATAAACAGAATTAAAGACAAAAATCATATGATCATTTCAATAGATGCTGAAAAAGAATTTGACAAATCCAACACCCATTCATGATAAAAACACTTCACACAATTGGAATAGAAGGAACATACCTCAACATCATAAAGGCAATATACAATAGGCCCACAGCCAACATCATGTTGAATGGGGAAAAACTATGAGAGTTCCCCTTAAAAACAGGAACAAGACAAAAAAGAAGAAATGAAACTATCTCTATTTGCAGATGACATGATATTATACTTAGAAGACCCAACAAACTCAACCAAAAGGCTTATAGAACTGATCAAAAAATTCAGCAAAGTGTCTGGATACAAAGTTAATCTTAAAAAATCAGAAGCTTTTGTATATGCCAACCATAAATCCACTGGAAAAGAAATCCAGAAAGCATTTTCACTCACAATATCCCCCCAAACAATGGAATACTTAGGAATAAACCTAACCAAGGATATAAAAGACCTCTACAGGGAAAATTATAAAACATTGAAAAAAGAAATTTAAGATCTTAGAAGATGGAAAGACCTCCCATGCTCTTGGATAGGCAGAATAAATATCATTAAAATGGCCATTCTTCCAAAAGTGATCTGTAGATTCAATGCAATAACCAATTACCAAGGTCATTCTTCATAGACATAGAAAAATCAGTCCTTAAATTCATTTAGAACAACAAAAAACCCAGAATAGCCAAATTAGTTCTCAGCAACAAGAACCTTGCAGGAGGTATCACAATACCTGACTTCAAACTATACTACAGAGCCATAATAATAAAAACAGCATGGTATTGGCACAAAAAACAGACACATAGACCAATGGAGCAGAATAGAAGACTCAGAAACAAATCTGCTCGCTTATAGCCAATTGATTTTTGACAAAGGAGCCAAAAACATACACTGGAATAAAGATAGCCTCTTCAACAAATGGTGTTGGCAAAACTGGTTAACCACATGCAGAAAAATGGAAATAAACCCCACTTTCTCACCCAGCACAGGAGCCATCTCAAGAAGGATCAAAGACCTGGAAATTAGACCAGAGACCATGCAGCTACTTGAAGAGGGCATACGTCTAACTCTTCAACATATAGGCACAGGAAAAAACTTCCTCAACAAGACCCCAAAGGCATAAGAATTTAAAAAGAAGATCAATATGTGGGATTGCATTAAACTGAAGAGCTTCTGCACAGCAAAGGAAACTATCAAAAACCTCAACAGAGAGCTGACAGAATGGGAGAAGATTTTTGCCAGCTATTCCTCTGGTAGAGGACTAATATCTAGAATATATAGAGAACTCAAGAAACTCACCGCTAAAAAACAAACAACCCAATCAAAAAATGGGCAAGTGAACTAAATAGGCACTTCAAAAAAGAAGAAATACAAATGGCCAATAAATGTATGAAAAAATGTTCAACATCATTAGCAATCAGAGGGATGCAAATCAAAACTACCCTAAGATTTCACCTAACCCCAATTAGAATGGCAATCATTAAAAATACAAACAACAACAAATGCTGTCAAGGATGTGGAGAAGTAGGAACTCTAATACATTGTTGGTGGGATTGCAAATTAGTGCAACCACTTTGGAAAAAAATGTGGAGGATCCTCAGAAGACTGGGAACGAACCTACCATATGACCCAGCAATACCACTACTAGGTATCTACCCAAAAGAATGGAAGCCAAACTACCAGACTAATGCATGTAGATCTATGTTTATAGCTGCACAATTCACAATTGCCAAACTATAGAACCAGTCAAGATGTCCATCAACAGATGAATGGATTACAAAACTATGAATATATACACAATGGAATTTTACGCAGTCATCAAGAAGAACAAAATTACATCATTTTCAGGGAAATGGATGGAATTAGAGAACATTATTCTTAGTGAGATTAGTCAGTCACAAAAAGTGAAAAGTTGGATGCTCTCCCTAATATGCGGAAGCTAGGGAGAATAAGGTGTAGGAGGGACCCCAGACAAAGATGGAGAAAACCCCACATGAGTAAAGAAGGCCACCTAACTGAGGGAGATGGGAGGGAGGAAGAGGGAAACACCCTAATGCACAGGATGTAGATACACAAATTTATCAAAGTCAACTACTATGCTGAGCACAAGAAGGAGGGAAGGGGGAGAGAATAGGGGTGGGAATTGGGAGAGGGATAATTGACCGATGTGTGCATGTATACTTCTACCACCCTGAAACCCATCAAGATGTATGATTACAATGCACCAATTAAAAAAAATAATAACCCGGGCATGGTGGTGCACACTTGTAATCCCAGTACTCAGGAGACTGAGACGGGAGGATCTGGGTTCGCAGTCAGCCTCAGCTACTTAGTGAGGCCCTCCGCAACTTAGTGAGACCCTGTTTCAAATAAAGAATAAAAACTAGGGCTGGAGGTGTAGCTTGGGGGTAGAATGCCCCTGGGTTCAATCCCCAGTACCGCAAAAAATAAAAAAATAAAAAGGGCTGGGGGTGTACCTCTGGGGTTGAATGCCCTGGGTTCAATTTCTAGTACCACAGAAAGAAAAGGAAAAAAAAAAGAAAAAGAAAGAAAAGAAAACAGAAGCATTTTGGAAAAGAAGTAGGCTGTGTTGGGAATGTTACGTGGAAAAAACAACAGGAAAAATGAGGGTTAGATTTCCACACTGTAAACCTGAGAACTGTTGCAGGTGGTTGGCAAGGCCATGGCACGGAAGCAGAAGAGTGAGGCCCAGGTGCTTGTTGGCTGGGGGCAGCTGGTAGAATCAAGTTCTTTTTCTCTCCTAGGGAGAGAAAACCATGTCCCTGGGGTCATGGTTTAGGGCATTACCAGTCACACTGACTTTCTTCTTGTCACCTGATGGCCTTCCCCTAGAGCAGCCACGTCCAGCCTGCTTTAGGCCCATGGTATTGGATTAGGTAGAGCAACAGTTCTCAGAGTGAGGTCCCTGAGCCCTTATGGGTCTCTGAGACTCTTTTGGGTGTTTCACAGGTCAAATTATTTCCATAAGAATTCTATGATTTTATTTGTTCTTTTCAGTGTATTGACCTTTGCAATGATGGCACAAAAACAATGAGATGTAAAACTGCTGGTTTCTGAACACATATCAAGGTGTGGGGGGGCAAAAGTACTAGTAGTAATTGTATTCTTCACAGCCATGCATGTACAGAAAAAAGCCTGTTTCATTTGTGAGTCCTTGATAAAGCAATAGAAATAATTAATTGTGGATGTGTGTGTGTGTGTGTGTGTGTGTGTGTGCACGCGCGTGTGTATGTGTGTCTGTTACTGGAAATTAAACCCAGGGGCATTTTACCTCCGAGTTATACCTCCAGCCCTTTTTATTTTTTGTTTTGAGACAGGGTCTCACTGGGTTGCTGACAGTTTTGCTAAGTTGCTGAGGTTGGTCTTGAACCTGTGATCCTCCTATCTCATATTCCCAAGTACTGGGATTACAGGCACACACCACCACACCTAGAAATTATTAATTGTATTTTACCCCTTGAGTACATTTGGTGTTCTGGTGACAAAACAAGAAGTGTACATGAGGTACGTCTTCTGCATAGCACTGTCTGATGGTTGTCTCAATAAGAAGTATTTATGCAATTGTTTGAGCTATGAGCTGAATTAGCCACTTTTTCATGGAAAACCATTTTTACTTGAAAGAACGACTGATAGACAGGCTACAGTGTTTGGCAGACATTTCCTCCAAAATGAAGTAAGTAAGCCTGTCACTTCAAGGAAAACAACTGACAGTATTTGTTGCCAATGATAACATTTGAGTTTTCAAGTGAAAATTATAATTTTGGAAGACTTGTATCCAATACCACAAGCTTATCAGTTTCCCACTACTAAAAACTTTTTTTATGAGATCTATGGTGATATTAACCCAAAGTGAATTTTTATATTAAATAATGAGATATGTCAATTAGTATGTGGAAGTTCTGCATAACTCAGTGAACTAGTATTTTCGAAATGACCAATTCATGATGTTACAAAATCATGCATGGGTAAAAGATCTATTCACAGAGCAAGATAAGATAATGGGTTTCAATGTTAGTGTTAATATTAAAAATTCATTGATAAGATTTCAAATTCTACATTACAACTAATGTTTAAGAAACTACTTGTCAAGTTTTAATATAATATCAAAGAGTATCCATTATTACCTAAAAAGGCTATTAAAATACTCCACCCTTTCCCAACTACATATCTGTGTGAGGCTGGATTTTCTTTGTATTCTTTAACCACAACAACATAGCAAAACATGTTGAATGCAGAAGCAGATATGAGAATCCAGCTGTCCTCTATTACACCAGACACTAAAGAGATTTTCACGAATGGAAAACAATGCCTATTCTTCTCAGTAATTTTTTTTGTTTTGGAAAACAGAGCTATTTTTCATAAAAATGTTATTTATGTTAGCATGTAATAGTTTTATTATTGTTATTTTTAATGAATTAAAAATAAAAATGTCTCAGATTTCCTTTCTTTTTTAAATTAATTTTTATTGGTGCATTATAATTATACGTAATAGTGGGATTCATTGTGACATATTCATACAAGCACATAACATAATTTGGCCAATTTTATTCTCTAGTTCCTCCCTTTTCCCTCCCCCCCCCCCTGGTCCCCTTCCTCTGCCTTATTGGTCTTCCTTCTAATTTCATGAGATCCCCCCATTTTTTCCTTTTTTCTCTCTAGCTTCCACATATGAGAGAAAACATATGACCCTTGACTTTTTGAATCTTATTTCACATAACATAATACTCTCGAGTTCTATCCATTTTCCTGCAAATGATATAATTTTGTTCTTCTTTATGGCTGAATAAAACTCCATTGTGTAGATATACCAAATTTTCTTTATCCATTCATCTGTTGACAGGCCCCTAGGCTGGTTCCATAAATTGGCTATTGTGAATTGTCCTACTATAAACATGGGTATGCATCAGATTTAACCTCTAATGTGGTAAATGTTGACCCACAATATCTACATAAAAGTTCCTCGAGGTCCTCAGTAATTTTCTGGATTGCAAAGGAGTCCTAACACCAAAAGTTTGAGATCCACTGAATTGGAGTGTGGTTTAGCTATGATAATTAAGAGACTTATACAGAAAAAGGAATGCACAAAGTGGTTCAAACAATATAAACAGTCTCTCTCTTTTTTTTTAATGTGCTTTTATTGGTGCATTGGAGTCTTACATCGCAATGAATATCTGTTTGAGGTTAACATACATGCACACAGCTCTTAGTGTCTCCCCCGCCTACCCCCACCCGTATGAAGTACCAAGAATGATGTTGGTATATTTTCACATGTACATATTGTTTATGATAGTAATTCCATTAATTCACTTCTTTCTTTCTAAAGGAACATTCCAGAGGTCACCAGGGTGAAAGTCCAAAGACAGGCGGGTAGCTGTGTTCCAGGAGTTGTCTAGGGTCTCCGATTCCTCCTATCGTGTGGCCTGACATCCTCCAAGGTGATTCTTCATCTAGGGTCTATTAGTTCAGGAAGTCTGTGATAGGAAACCTCTATCCTTCCTCGACCCTAATAGTCTCCCTTCCACTATCATGGTTTTTCTCCCCCACTCCCATTTTTTCCCCTCTAGCTTCCACATATGAGAGAAAACATATGTGCTCATAATTTTGAGCAAGATAGGTCAGACTCATAGAGAAAAATAAAACTTTTTTTTTCAGTACTGGGGATTGAACCCAGGGGCATTCTACCTCCAAGCTACAACCCCAGTCCTATTTTTTATTCTTTATTTTGAAACAGGGTCTCACTAAGTTGCGGAGGGCCTCACTAAGTAGCTGAGGCTGGCGGCGAACCTGTGATCCTCCTGTCTCAGCCTCCCAAGTACTGGGATTACAAGCATGCGCCACCACGCCCGGCTCGTAAGACATTTTTTAAAGGCTGATGGGGCCAGGTGTCATGGCACACGCTTATAATCCCAGTACTTGGGAGACTGAGACAGAAGGATCACAGGTTCGCGGTCAACCTCAGCAACTTTGTGAGGCCCTCAGCAACTTAGTGAGACTCTGTTTCAAAACAAAAAAATAAAATAGGGCTGGGGGTGTGGCTTGGAGGTAGAATGCCCCTGGGTTCAATCCTCAGGGCCACAATAAATAAATAAATAAATAAATAAATAAATAAATAAATAGGGCTGGGGATGTAGCTTGGAGGTAGAATGCCCCTGGGTTCAATCCCCAATACCAAAAAAATAAAAAATTTAAAAAATAAAAGGCTGATGAGTGCAGGGAGAGGATTGCCCTGGATGGTGGCACTTGCTAGAATTTTTATTACCCAGTGAAGGTCAAGGACCAGCACGTCTCTCTCCCATTCAAGGTTGAAAGAGCAACCTGAGCCAGGCATTCTCCAGCCTTTGGACCAGCTAGACGAAAGCCAATGATCCAGGCAGAATACACTAGAGCATGTACTTACCTGTTCTAAACCTCGGTTTTTCTCATCTTCAGAATGGGAGAATATAATGCATATCTTACTGAGGTTGCTGAGGGATGTATTTAAAGAGATGAAGTCTCTGAAGCATACCAAACACTCAATATATAACTATTGTTATTAAACTACAAAGAGAAATCTGGGAAGAGTCCTTTACCATTTAAGCTTAAGGAAGCATCCACATAAGTATTTACAAAGGTGTTTTATTTATATTTTTAAGTATACCACAAATGCTCCAAGTCAAGTTACCCTTAGTGATGTTAAGGTTACTGTAGTGCTACCGGCTTTAACTAAAGTTACAACACTGTTGGGGAATCTAATTTAATTGAGACACACTGTAATTTGGATTACATTTTTTTCTAATTTAATTCTGCATGCCTTATAGTTTCGCATAGTTGTTAGTCTATAAATTATTAATTTAGTCACTTGTTTGATTATATTTTTTCCTGGCCTTGCTCATCAGTGCTAACATGTTTAAATATTGGTCTCAGTGGTTGCTGAAAGCAAAGTGATGTTGGAGAGAAGCACCCGGTGACCCAAATCTGATAAAAATGCCGCTTTGTTTAAACAATGGCTTAATAATACAAAGTTAGGCTTGTGTCTGGCCAGTTTTGCCTAATGGTTTTGGTACTATCATTGTTGAGTCTCTTCTTGGATGGAGAAACTAGGGGTGTCTGGGATGCCTTAGAAGTTATCAATTTTCCTGTGGTTTCCATGGTCTGTGGTGTGCCCTTCTGGAATAGCGCTATTTCATGGGCTGTGGATTTGTGCTAGCCTAGAAACTTTTACTGGTCTGTAATGGAAATTGAAAGTAAATGTTAGGAAAACTCTTTGTTTTTGTGGTACTGGGGATTGAACCCAGGGACATTCTGCCTCTGAGCTATACCCGCAGCCCTGTTTTATTTTTTATTTTGAAACAGGGCCTCACAAAGTTGCAGAGGGCCTTGCTGATTTGCTGAGACTGGCCGCAAACCTGCGATTCTCCTGTCTCAGCTTCCCAAGTACTAGGATTACAGGCATGCACCACCATGCCCAGCTCTATTCAGAAACTTTGATGGCAATCCAATGGGGTTGCTCTATGTTCTCTGAATAAAATTAGAGAAATATTTTATATTCTGTATTCTTTGACTTTTCATGTTATTTCCTAATCATTTATCAGTATTGTATTTGATAAATCTGCCACAGATTTGAAAAAGAAAACACAAAACCTCGTCATTACCAACAGATACAGAAGCACTTATCTAAATCATAAAGCGTATCTGGCAAAAGACTATCCCAGGTAATGTGTAATTGAAAGTAATCAATAAAAAGGAAGCCATTCTTATCCAGCTCTACTTGCTTTGTAAACACAACTTGAGCTAACGTTGCTGCCTGGAAGCCTCTACGTACAGATTAGGAACATTTGTCTGTGGGAGATTTCCTGTTGCTTGTGAACCTGCTGAAGGGTTGGCAAGGGGGTGTGCAGTTTTCCGGCTGGGAACTTTGTCACAGTCCCTATGGTAAGCTGACATTGTACTAACTATCACAGTTCTTTCCTGATTGGCCCCCATTTCTATTGGCCTATAATTTATCCCCCACACTGTTGCCAACAATCTTAGCAAAATGGGAAGTTTTATTTTGTTACTCTGATGCTGATAATCCATGACTCTCCATCACCCACAGGATAAAGTTCACGCTCTTTAACCTTCTGCGTCAGTCCTCTGTGACCTGGTCTTGGTTTCTCTAGCCTATCCATTTTAGAAACGTTATCCCTCCTTGCCCACCTCCTTGTCCCTTCTATCTTTGAAGAGCCCGTTCTATTGTCACCTTATCTTGGAAGCCTTTTCTGCACTTCTTCCCTGCACCTCTGCCCAAGTACAATTGAGTCTTCTCTGGTTTATGCTTTCTGATTGTTTCCTGAACTGCATCAAACTTTTTTCCATGAGGCCTGGAAACGAAATTAAGCAAAATTCATGTAATTTGCTATTCATTTGTCAAACAGAGTTTGATGTTGGGTGATTCTTTTGGAGACTACTTGCAGGGACATGATGAGCACTGAGCTCTGATGAAGTTCTGGGAGATGCTGGGGAGGTGACTGTGATAGTGTCCTCAACTTGGCCTCTACTGAGCCGCGCTGCGGGGGAGGGGCTGCAGGGGACCCACTTCCCTCTTGCAGCTGTTTCCTGGCCCAGGCACTGCGTCAGGAGAGTCCGAAGGGAAGGTGCCATTTGGGTAACCTCATTAGGATTCACTTCACTAAACTTGGCATTCATCTGTTTACTGAATGGCATCCTGACTGGCCAGAAAAACACCCAGTGGGTGAAGACTAGTGTTTACTTTTATCACACAACATTTTGATTAATTAACCTCGGTGCACTCTCCTTTCCGATAACTAGGTTAAGGAGCCATGTATGGAGTTTCGTGTGATTCCATTAAATGCAATGCCATGGTTCTAAAAAGGCAAAGACCTATTTAAACTCTACTTATTCTGCAGTAATAAATTAGGCATTTGGTTAGTCTGATATATGAAAAGGATAGCCCCTACTGTAGGCAACACTCAGATTTGCCAGTATTTGCTCAAAATTCAATCAACGATGTGCTTATTACAATAACTTGGTTTACTCTCGATGCCAGAATATAATTTATTAAGTTAAAAATGTATCCAGGTTGAATTAGGTTTATATTGCCACTTAGATTGCCCAGTTTTTACATTGGACCTTGGTTGAATATTAGCAACCATCTGGTCCAATTCCTTGGGATTTTATTTATTTTTTTCCCATGAAGAATCTGAGTGCCATGGAGGTAAACTGGGCTGTCTAAAGCCACAGCTATACACTAGCTAGGCTAGGACCAGAACCCCGGGGATAATATATTAATTGAGTAAACACCAGGATCTGTGGCTTGACAAAGGTAATTTTCTGATTTGCAGGTGTATTACTAAGAAGTCTTTCAGCTGTATGAATCATGTTCTTTCAGAGGTATGTATCCGATTCTGTAACATTTTGAGCAAAGAGCCTTTACTGATGAAAATAAAACGAGACTGATCTGAGTTTATCTGGGCCCCATGGACTCAACAGCATGGAAGGAGAAAGCCACTCTGCCACAATGGGATGGTGGTGTCTACTTGACGCTTTCCTATTGTTTCATGGTTGTGTTCACCTGCCTCTTATCAGCAGCTCTTCTCTGCCAGCACGCTAGTCTGAGATGGACCAATTCATGCTGCCAAATGGTCACTCTGTGGTTATCCTTGCTAGAGGACGAAGAGTTTGGAGTTTGTGGAAGGCATGGACCTGTAGTAGGGAGGACAGGCTGTTCACAAAAACTTATGTGCCCCCTCCCGTAATGACCTGTATGGAATCGTTGCAGCAAAGTGGCCATCCAGTCATGAACCAGACCTAACTTCTAACCTCACCCCACCCCTCACTTTTCATCCACATGTGGCCACTGACTGGTCCTCAGTAATGTAATGCGAGTGGAAGTGATACATTATCTTCAGGTCAGTGCTTTATCTTCTCTTTTCCTTTCAGGTAGCAGGATGCTCTAGGGGATCGTGAAACTCAAGATGGAATGAACCCACGTACCCCAAACACCACATAGAGGAGATCTGCCTGTTAACTGGGAAAGACTCCTTTAGACTCAAGTGAACAATAAACTTCAATTGTATTTGAATCTTGACACATTTTTGGTTTGATACAGCAGCCAGTATTCCCCTAAGTAACACAGAGCCTCAGACTCTAAAGAATTTGGATTCCACTTTGAAGGTAGACACTCACCTAAAGATTACTAACATGTATTTTTACAAAATATTTAATTTAATTGAGCACGCTAAGTGCGCAGAGAGGTCTCAATTTTCCCTAAGAGATTAATAAAGCAAAATGGATTGAGACACTTGATGAAGCAGCTAATAAACAAATTACTACTTGTCTAAATTTTGCTGATACCATGCTGTTCACTTCCAAATAAGTTCACTTTTAATTCTAATATCCTTGTATAGAGGTGAAGGATGTTGTTCTTTGGATATAGACTGTAATTTTTATATGTTATGCACATTTTACAGTTGTATTTATTTGAACTTCACCTCTTTCCAAAAGAATTTGCAGTGATTTATTAAAAAAAACACAATTTCGCAACAAGGTTAATAAAATAGAAGAGCAGGATATAGAAAAAGGGATGAGGAAAATATGCTAACTGTAATTGTTCTCATGGTTGCTGTGACTGAGTTCCAGCATGATAAATTAAGTATCAGTCCCCAGAAAGGAGGAGGTATGTTCATGCCTCAAGGGAGGCAAAGCTTTGTGTAGTTGCAAAGTCTCAAAGAAATGATCCTCAACCTTTCATCTCAGGGGAGTAGGACCTACCAGGAGAGAAATCAGAATGGATTTGAATAAAATCTGCAACTTTGGTTTGGTGAAATGAATGCTATTGAAAACAGAAGGAGCTGCTAGGTTAAGTCATTACTGAAAGTCTATCATTTATTTTGATTTTCCACATACCTTGATGCTTGGGAATTTAGGTATAGTTTGCAGATGAGGACATTCATGTTCACTTAAACAAGAGTAAATTTCTTTACTCAGGATGGGTAAGCTCTGGGCCAAATTGATGCTTCTAAAAGTGCTTTGAACAAAGTCTGTCATTAGTCAAGATGAATTAATATTTAAAGGTGATTGTTTTATCTTGCTTGGGAGGGGAGGTTGGTTTTCTCAATGTATGAGTTTGAAATTCTCATAGGCTAGGGGTTCTTAGGTTGGGATTTCTAACAAAGTACTCTTATATTGCAGCACAAACCACCTTTTTTTTTTTGGTACTGGGGATTGAACCCAGGGGCATTCTACCTCTGAGCCACACCCCCAAGCCCTATTTTATTTTGAAACAGGGTCTTGCTAAGTTGCTGAGGGTCTCTTTAAGTTGCTGAGGCTGTCCTTGAATCTGCAATCCTCCTGTCTCAGCCTCCCAAGTACTGGGATTATAGGCGTGTGCCACCATGCCCACTTCCACAGGCCACCCTAATTAGACATTTTTCAGATACAAGTCTTTCTCAACATGCTTTCATTGCCGACTGTGCTTTCATGTGCTCTAAGAAAATGGCAGATAGAAATGATCTCATCCTCCACCATTTTAGAGACAGGACATGACCAGTCAGTGGTCCTACAGATAGCAAAAAGAAGACGAAGGTAAGAACCCCCATCTCCTGATGGCTGGCTTG
This sequence comes from Glis glis, assembly GCA_004027185.1. NCBI lineage: Eukaryota > Metazoa > Chordata > Mammalia > Rodentia > Gliridae > Glis > Glis glis. The sequence continues at coordinate 14,950 of PVJS01022427.1, forward strand.
TTTCTACTACCTAATAGAGACTTCTTTCAGATACTAGTTCAATATTATTCAATTTAACTCAATAAGCCTGTATATAAAGATCGATAGTAGAAAGGACCATCCCAACCTTTTTCTGAGCCTCATGAAATTCTTGCATATTTCTGTATTTCCTTAAACCCTGGTTGTTCCCATCAGATACAGGTAGGCAAAGGAAGAGAGGTCAAAGTGCCTACGTTAGAATGAAATGAAGGTTTGTAATATTAATCCCTAATAGAATACCCACTGTGTTATGTTCCAAATGGGTGATAGGCTGTGTCGTCCTTTCTACTCTCTCAAGATTTCAAAGCACTTAACATTACCTTAAAACTCATTAAGCTGGGTGCTGAATCAGACATTGGATGTTATAACTTTATTCTTATTATTTATTTAGTACCATTGAAGGAGTTAGCTCTCAGTGGGAATTGATAGCTCTAAAAGGATGAAATCTTTTCTTTAATGTTCTGCAGGGATGAACTAACATTCAGCCAAAGATATTCAATAGTAAAATAGGAAAATATTAGAAAGTCACCTATAAAAATCCTCCCAAATGAATAAATCAATCAAATAATTTCCAAAGTCTTGGTAAATTTACATTGCTTTGATCTGATATGTGTTACTTTATAGGAGCAAAAGAATTTGTGGGATTTTTATTCATTAAGGGAGGAAAGAAAATGAAAATCTCTTATCCTTTCCTACCAACTAAAATTTAGAATCTCTTAGTGTTAGTCAGCTTTTTGTTACAGTAACAAATAACAAAATGCCCGAGACAACCAACTTAAAAAGGAAAGCCTTATTTTGGTTCATGGTTTTGGGGGTTTCAGTCCATGGTCAGTTGGCTCTGTTGCTTTTGGGCCTGTGGCAAGGAAGTACATCATGGTGTGAGTATGCGGAATTATGGTGGGGGGAGTATGTGGTGGAGGAAGCTGCTTACCTCATGGTGGCCAGGAATCAAAGAAGAGAGAAAGAGTAAGGGCCAGGGTCCCAATATATCTTTTGAGGGGATCCCCTTAATGACCTAAAACCTTCAACAAGGCCCCCTCCCAATAGTGCTAAGTCAGGGACTAAGCCTTTAATACATGAGTTTTTGGGGAACATTTCAGACCCAAATCATAGGAGTTTCTTTTAAGAGTTATGCATTGTGTTGTAAATTATTTCTTGCTTTTTAAATGTGCGAATATTCTATTATTGAAAATTGAGTGGTGATTTTATGTTGGCCATTGCCTTTCAAATATATTCTATTATTATACAACTTATATAGTTGTTTTTGACTTTTTAAAATGTTAACATTAATATGAGCTGCTGTTTTAATAAAAAAATGGTTACCTGTTTTCTTGGATTCTGTTTTTCTTGATAGAAATTTTGCCAGAATGTGGCTAATTTAATTAAAAACATTAATCCATTAGAATATAGAGAAAGAAATGGATTATCTATTTGTCCCTGGCTAACTTTCAACACGAATAATTAACTGTTAATTATAGACTTGTGTATACAGTCTAAGAATTTTCCATATTCAAAATTAAATTTTCAACCATCTCCCTAAAATGACAGAGGCAAGTGGCGGAGATGCAGTTTTGAGTAATGATAGACGGCACTGGCAAAATCTACTGTGAGCTCCTTAGTGTGCAAGACAGGCTCATATTCATGAAGTTTTTGATCTCTTGCCTTAAATGTGAACTTATCTTCATTTTAGACATGCTGCTGAGCGTTCTTCTAGCTTAGAAGCAGAATACTAGTATATTCATTCAAGTGGCTGAAGATCTCCAGACAGGGATTTCAGATTCATTTCTTTATTATGCAAATTGCAGAGGCTGTGCTGGGGTGAGAGGATTAATGACTAATAACTGGTGATAACAGGTTCCAGGCTCTGTGATCACTTATTCACTTAGTAAGGGAGAAAGGAAAAAGATCGAGGGGTCATCGAAGAGATAACTTAGGATTCATGGTTCGGGCTTATTTAAAAAACATGAATAAACATGATGAAAATAAAGAAGGAAATAAAAATTGCCCCAAAATTGTATCATCTAAAGATAACACTATCAACATTTTGCTGCCGATAGCATTTTAACACTATTAACATATGCTCTATGAATACACAGTTGAATTTTTTTCTTTCAAAATTGGATAGTTATATATGCCATCTTAAATATACCTTTTATTCATTTAACCTCATGAATTTTCTGTATGTCAGTAAATATACTCCTGAAACATTAATGGCATTGTATTCCATCACTCGCGGCTCTTCCATCATTTATTTAACAAAACCTTCAGTTTTTGGACACTTAGGTTGTTTCCAATTCTTTGAGCATAATAAAAATGCTGTGATGAGCATCTTTACATCTACATCTCTGTCCAATTAGTCCTTAAGATAAATTGCTAGAAGTAAAGTTGCTATGTGAAAGGGCATATGACTCTTCTCTTTAGGTTTTGGTATATATTGAAAATTTCTTTGCAGAATTTGTACCTATTTATACACTCATGGAACATATGAAATTCCTTTTCCCTCCAGATCCTGAAAATGCCATAATTTTTCCAGTCTTTGCTAACTCGAAAGACTTCATTTTTAATTGCTGTTTTTCTGATTTCTAACGATTGAATAAATTCATGTGTCTATCTTTTTCTTAGCGATCTTAAAGCACTCTGTAATATCGAGAGCAAGACCTCAACATCTGCCATATGTATCGCAAATATTTTCACCAAGTTTTCCATTTGACCTTTCACTTTGCTGGTGCTGATTTTTGATATGCAGACATTTTAATTTTTAAATGGAGTCATACCTTTCGAGTCTTTCCTCTTTTGGTGTCATGCTTACAAAGATCCTACCCATACTAACATTTAAAAGTATTTTACTGTGATTCACTTAATGGTTTGAATTTTTGTATTTAACTTTTTTTTTTTGCAGTACTGGGGATTGAACCCAGGGGTATTCCACTTCTGAGCTACACCCCCAGCCCTATTTTTTATTCTTTATTTTGAAACAGGGTCTCACTAAGTAGCTAAGGCTGGCCACGAATCTGTGATCCTCCTGTCTCAGTCTCTCAAGTACTGGGATTACAAGCATGCGCCACCACGCCCGACTTGTATTTAACTTTTAAATTATGAAATACTT
>PVJS01022427.1:18173-30631 GCA_004027185.1 Glis glis
TAATCCCAGTACTTTGGGAGGCGGAGACCGGAGGATCCGGGTTCGTGGCCAGCCTCACAGCCTCAGCTCTCTCTCTCTCTCTCTCTCTCTCTCTCTCTCTCTCCCTGTCTCTCTCTCTCTACTTAGTGAGGCCCTCCTCAACTTCGTGAGACCCAGTTTCAAAATAAAATATAAAAAATAGGGGCGGGGGTGTAGCGTGGAGGTAGAACGCCCCTGGGTTCAATCCCCGGTACTACAAAAAAAAAAGTGGTATGAGGAATAATATCAGAGGCAGTATATGCCACCGTTAGGAGCACTTTGAGCCAAATTTCATGGATGTGGTGGCTTTAAAATAAGTCCCTATTTCTTTGATGCTCTTACTTCAAATGGTGGAACATTTTTTCCTTCCCCTTGAATATGGGCTTCACTTAGTGATTTGCTTCTGATGAACAGAATATTGTGGAAATGACGGAGTGTATCTTCTGATGCTAGATCATAAAAGACATTGGGCACTCTACCTTGGACTTCTCATTCTAGGGAAAGCTGGCTGCCATGCTATGAGGCCACCTAGTCTCCAAGGAGGGGTCCACATGATGGGGAACTGAGGCAGCAAGAAGCCAGTGGAGGTTAGGTGTGGTGGCCCACGCCTGTAATCCCAGTACTTGGGAGGCTGAGACTGAAGGATTACAGGTTTGAGGTGAGCCTCAGCAACTTAGTGAGACTCTGTTTCAAAATAAAAAAAGGCTGGGGGTATAGTTCAGAGGTTCAGTCCCCTGGGTTCAATCCCCGGTACCAAAAATCAATCAATCAATTAATAAATAAATAAATAAGAGGAGGAGGAGAAGGAGAAGATGAAGAAGAAGCCACAACCAATGGAGGCTTCAGACCAATGGTTACATGAGCTCGCCTGGAAGTGGCACCTCCAGCCCCAGCAAGCCTTCAGTGACTGCAGCCCTGGATGTTATGTTGGTTCAATACACAAGAGACCTTGAGGCAGAGCCACCTACTCAAGCTGCTCCTGGATTTCTGACTCTCATCAACTGTATTAGGTAATATGTATTCATGGTTAAAACCTGCTAATTTGTGGTGCTGGGGATTGAACTCAGGGGCATTCACTTCTTAGCTACCCCCCCAGACCTAGTTACTGAGAAACTCACTAAGTTGCTGAGGCTGGCTTCCAACTTGAGATCATCCTGTCTCAGCCTCCCAAGTATTTGGGATTACAGGCCTGTGCCACCACACCCAACCTAGATGACTACTGCAATAGGCATGAATCATTAAGATGTGCAACATTATGCCTTAGTTTCCTTATTCTAAAATGGGGAAAATAACAGAGAATTTTTTTATATGATCATCTTGAACATTCAATTAAATTAACATGTTGGTAATACTTATAACAGTGCCCCTGATATGTGGTGAGCTAAAAATTTCACAAATACCCTTGTATTCCCACCCATATTAAGAAATAAAACGTTACCAATAGACTTGAATATCCATTATGTCCCTTCTTTAGATATATATGATTAGCTATTTAAATGACCTAGACCTTATTTTGATCATGGAGTGATTCACTTCTGTGAATCAGGAATCCAAGGTTGGTTTAGCTTGATGCTTCTGCTCCAAGTTCTTTCCCAGAGCAGCAATCAAATATCAGCTGGAGGCTATAGTGTCATGTAAGAATCCAATAAATTTTCCTCCCAGGTAGATAATAAATTTTCTCAATACAAGTTGATCAATCATCTATCCTTTCCCCATTGTTTTGAAGGTCACTATTTTAATGTATTAATCGCTTGTATGTACTTTTGTTTGTTTTGGACTTTCTATTCTGCCAGAATCATGCCTTATTAACTATATTTTTACCTCATGGTATATTCTGATGCTGACAACACAAATTCCCCTTCATTATTGGAGTAGGTAACTTCTAAGACACTATGATCCCTGACTCTTGGTATTCATGCCCCTTGGTATTCATGCCCCTTAAGTGTGGACTGAGCTTAGTGAATCCGTAGTGAATGAAATGTGCTGAAAGGAATGGTATGTATGTCACTTCTGAGATTAGGTTACAAGAAGACCATATTGGATATTCTTATTTCCTTACTTGCTTTGAGAGAAGCCAACTACCTTCTTGTGAGCTGCCCTATGGATGGGCTCACATGGTACAGAACTATAATCACCAGTGAGTAACTGAGGCCCCCGTCTAACAGCGTGGGAGGAACTGAACCCTTTCAATAAGCATGCATTTGAGCCTGAAGTGGACCCAGCTCCAGTCAAACCCTTACACGACACTATAGCCTCCAGCTGATATTTGATTGCTGTTTTGAGAAAGAACTTGGAGCAGAAGCATCAAGCTAAACCAACCTTGGATTCCTGATTCACAGAAGTGGAAATAGTAAGAGTTCATTGTTTTACGCTGCTAAACTTGTGGGTATTTTGTTATACAGCAAGAGATAACTAACACAATTATTTTCTCAATTCTTCTTAGGGTATTCTTCCATATTTATCCTTTCATGTGAACATGATTTTGTCTTATTCCAAAAACCTTTTAGAGGATTTTAACTGGCACTACATAAAATTTGTAAATCATTTGGGGGCCACTTGATAACATCTATAATGAGTTTTCTGATATCAGAACATTGTGTTCCATTCAAATTATACAAGGCATCTTTTGTGGGTCTCAAAAATTTTTTAGTTTTCTTCATACATATTTCTTGTTAGGTTTATTCTTAGCTATTTTGTACTTTTCATGGGTATTATGAATGGGAATAATTTCTACATGATTATTGTTTATATGTAGGAAATTAATTGAATTTTGTACATTTTCCAGTAATCTACTACTTAATTGAATTCTATTATTAGTTCTCATTGTTTCCCATTGTGTCTCTTGGGTTTTCTATATAGACAATGATCTACTATTCTTTTCAAAGTAAACATAAAGATACTGAGCAGAGAATCAACAAGTATGTGTGTATGCTTGTGTGCGCCATACATACACACCATGTATAATGAGTTGATAATGTGGAGCCAAGAATTTGGAAAGCAATTTAAAAAAGTTGTTTTATTCATTGTTCTTCTATCCTCTAACATAGTTCCTAGGATAGGGAAGTTATTATGAGAGTGACGAATGAATGAATGAACAAACAACCTATTTTCCCCCTAGTTTGGTTCCCTCAGTCCACTTGAATGTCCCTCTCTGAGCCAGCTCATCATGAGGTTCTACTCTACCCTGAGCTGAGCCCATTGCTGGATATGACTTCTGCTAAGCCCTTGGCACTCCACTGCTAACAATCTAAATAAGTACATTACTTGTCCTAAAGGACCATAATCTATGGGGGGGTGAGATAATATTAGTTCACGTGTAATCGTTAAAGAATAGAGTAGTGCTAGATTATATGTTACTTCCCTGGGTCCACGTAAGGCTGGTGTAAACTGGGAAAATGTACCTCCCATCTGAGCCATGGTCATGTAGAGGACTCTGGCTTACACTGAGCCAGGCAAGGTATGGAACAATGTGATGTTTGAGGGGGAGTCAGGATCCTATATGATGGACAAAATTGAATGCTTAGTCCAAAGGACGAAGAAATACACAAAATTAGGCAACAAATCTGAAAATTGAATGAACAGAAAAGTTTATCAAAAACAGGTTGAGGCAAATGTCCTACCCAAAGTGGTGGTGACTGGAGAATCCAGCACCTATGTGTTGCCTGACTACAGGCCAGAGCAGCTGTAGAGTGCTGGAAGGAACCTTGCAGGGCTGGGCTGAAGAGATTGCAAGGGAGAGTGCTCCTCTGAGAGAAACAGAAGTTGTGATTCTGCAGACCAAGATAAGGAGCTAGATTTTATCCAAGGTGCAAGGGAAACCAAGGGAAGGTTTCAGCTTAGGGGCGACAATACCTGATTTACATTTTTAACAAGACCTATCTGTATGTATAGTGAAAACTGAGTTGGGATGGAAGAACAAGAATGAGATTTGAGAGAATTGGTAGGAGAACACTGCTATGCGTTGGAGAGAGGTGTTTCTGGGCTGGTGCAGGTTGGTGGCTTTGGAGACAGGGAGTGGTACTCAGGGGACATAACTGGAGGTGGAATAGAAAAGAATTATTCTCTGGCCAGGACTTTGAGATCTCTTATCCTGACTTTTCTTGACTTCTTTGTCATTCTGATGAAGATTAAAGACCTCAAAATGATACTGGTGGTGCACACCTATAATCCCAGTACTTGGGAGGCTGAGACAGGAGGACCATAGGTTCAAGGCCAGCCTCAGCAACTTAGCAAGACCCTGTTTCAATATAAAAAAAAAATAGGGCTGGGGGTGTAGCTCAGAGGCAAAATGTCCCTGGGTTCAATCCCCCGTACCCCCCTCCGAGACCTCAAAATGAGGTGAGGACACTCCAGTAGTTGGGTGAATGGATGGACCATCTGGGTAGAATTCTGTGGATCCATGAAACCTAGTTCTAGCATTGGGAAAGAATAGATTATTGCTCTGCAAACAAAATTTTCTGTGCCAACAAGTTTGCTTGGAACCTTTAAAGTATATTTTTATTTTAATATAATAACTATTTCCTATATCTCTAAGATAATCCCATGCAAAAACTCCAGGTGGACTTCATGTTATTCATTTTATGTGGTTAAGAAACACTATAGGAGCCGGGCGTGGTGGTGTACGCTTGTAATCCCAGTACTTTGGGAGGCCGAGACCTGAGGATCCGGGTTCGCGGCCAGCCTCAGCTCTCTCTCTCTCTCTCTCTCTCTCTCTCTCTCTCTACCTAGTGAGGCCCTCTGCAACTACATGAGACCCGGTTTCAAAATAAAGTATAAAAAAATAGGGCCGGGGGTGTAGAGCGGAGGTAGAACACCCCTGGGTTCAATCCCTGGTACGGCAAAAAAAAAAAAAAAAAGAAACACTATAGGAAAATGTCTTTTAAATAAATGCATAATAATACTTAAAAATTTAGAAGTTTTATGACCTGTTTTTTAAAATTATATTTCATCCTAATTTTTTCTTTTAATTCTAATACATTCTGTAAAAAAATATTACTGCTTTCCTGCCTCTAGTTTAGCCTATTATAAATCTGGTTAAATTAATGTAAAGTTAATGGCTATATTTTAGAGTAACCTCTTGGAATGTAATAGTTTTATTGGAACAAAACTATTTTTTGCCAAAATTATGTGAAACTAATGAAAAATTAATTGCTTTATAAAATGTTGGCTTTTATCTAAAACTAATAATTTCTGTACATCTCTTAATCCTCCTGCAAACAGTTGGCAGGAAATAAAATCTAAGTTTACCAGCTCAAATTCCCTAAGATCCTCAGAGTCATTTTTATTTTTGTCTGATCCAACCTTTTAACTTTTTCACAACTTTAATCTTAAAAAAACAGATTTCTAATTAAATTCAGGCATATTATTCCCCCAAAGGGGAGTTAGAAACAACCAAGTATAACTTAGACTTAGGACCTCTAAGCTAACACTTTTCCTTTCTTTACTGTTCATGTTGGCATTTTTATATGTCTCCCTCTAACAAAATGTAATGATTTTTATCTTTTAACTTGATGCTTGGGACTGTGCCTTTTATCTGCTGTTTACTGTGTTTCAGCCCATAAATAAGTCATGCAACAAAATAAATTACTTAATCCTGTGCTTTATTTGGGAACATATTAGAGGAGAGATACAGAAGGAGAAATCACTTTATGCCTTGTATTGCTCACACTTTTATGATTTTGTGCCGCATTTGAACACTATCAAGGTGTCATATCAATAACAATTGTACACAAGAGCCACATTTGGAGATTTTTAAAGTTTTTGTTACATTTTGATCAGGATATGCTCAAATAATAATAACCCCCCCAAACTGTCCTTTGTCATCAGTATGCTCCAGAATGCTACTGCTTTCATAATAATTCATTTTAGTGTATAACTATTTAGTAGGAAGATTATTAATCCCCAGCTACTTTTAAAAATGAGACCACATGTGATTATTTTTATCCCTTGTTTTACACTTATCAGTTCTTCTAGTCTTCATTTTGTAGGAGAGGCTTTCTTTACATACAGAAAGAGAAAAATAAAACACTACCCAACTTCATTTGTTTATTAAGCTCTTTTAGCATGAAAGGGAAATATTCCAAATTTCAAAGCAGGTTTGGAGAGTGAGATACATGTGTTATTGAGAAGCATTCTCCTCTACAGACTTCTCCCCTCAAAAAATGTTTTTTTCATGCAGAGAATGGACCCTTGTTTCTTAGGTTAATTGCTGGAATATGATGAGGTTTGGTTGCATTTTTAGTAATTTCCGGATTCTATTCCAGGACATTTGGGATAGAGCCCAAGAGCTTAGCATGTTTTCCTTTTTTCATGGTAAAATTGTGCAAATATGCATTAGAGTGTGAAAACAAACAGTCTAATACATTTTTGCAAAGCTCTTTATGTTTACTGTTTATTGCAGATACCAGATCCTAATTAAAATGCGCTAACAAAAGCCAAGATACAAAGAACAAAGATATAACGGAACTTCATCTTTATAAAATATTTGTGATTAATCCTGGGGGATGTATGGCCTCACAGCACTGCAGTGGAATTTTAAAAGCCTTCTTCACCATACCAGGAAGGTGATAAAATTCAGTACCATTGGGTGGTCCAAGAAAGACAAACCATGCTATGGTAATTTTGAGGTGCTATCATCTTAGAGAGGTTTCTAATAATTCTTTGATTTAAAAATCTTGAGGTTTTTTTCATTGTACATTTGAAATGAGTAGCAACTAACTTCAAAAAAGACATAAACCAAAGAAGAGACATTAAAAGCATAGTTTTGGGAAAGATGGATTTCGATCTGTGTTTTTCAGTTGACATTTCCTATATGGGTGTAGGAGAAATTACTTTCTGTTATTTGCACATTTAGGACAATTAAAAAGAGTAAATGGAAATATGAAGGGCAGTGTCAATTAATGGAAATTAATGGAGTCACCCCAACCTGAATTTGAGCTGTGGCTCAACTACTTTCTACCTTTGTGGTCTTAGGTCAATGATCTACCTTCTTGGAATTTCATTTTCTTCATTTCTAACATGGGGATAAATACATTGATGTTGCAGAGTTAAGAGGAGCTAGGTAATGCACCCATCTCAGAAGAGGCAAATACTTTCATTTCTTCGAAAGGAGATGCATAACATAACCTGTGCAAACTGAAGTCGAAAAGGAGGAAAATCCAGTGGAGGAGGAACCTGAATCATCACCTTAACCCTGCTCCATTTTGTTTGCATTTTAAAATTTCCTCTTGAACAGCTCCCCTTTTATTTATTATAAAATTTCCTCTTGAACAGCTTCACTTATTTATTATAAAAGAGCAGATTGCAAGGAAAGGGTATCGTGTATTTTTAAAGATTGAGAGAACTTGTAAAGATTCTTTATATACTGCAGTGCTCCTCAAAGTGTGGTCCCTGGAGGTTTGCCAGGCAAAGAAGGGGTGAGGACAAACATTACAGGGAGAGAGAACAGCATGTGCGTTAAGGGGAGTTGAAAGAAGTCCAATGTGGATAAGGAGGCAAGACAAGATTAAAATTTACCCCAACAGTGATGGATAGCCATTGAGGGGTTTGAGCAAGGAAATGACTTTTTTTTTTTTAAAGGAAGATCTCTCTGGCAAAGGGAGAGGGAATGGATTGGAGGGGAAGAGAGATGCCTTAAGGAGACTGGCGGGGTCATAGCTATAGTCTGGGAGAGACTGAATAGTGACATGGACTATGGTAGTGGAGGAGATGAGAGAGGCTGGTGGAATTTAAGAATTGTGGATTTGGTAAGATACAGGAGAAGGACATGAAGGGAGGTATTTCAGTCAACATTCTCACTGCTGTAAGCCCAAACAACTGACCATCACAACTAGATGAAGAAAGATTTATTTGCTTATAGTTCTGGAGATTTCAGGGGTTCAGTCCGTGACAGGCCAGTTTACATTGGTGGGCTCAGGGTAGAGTGTTAAGGAGAAGAGAAAGAGAGAGAGAGAGAGAGAGAGAGAGAAAGAGAGAGAGACAGAGAGAAAGAGAGGGAGAGAGACAGAGAGAGAGAGACAGAGAGAGACAGAGAGAGAGACAGAGAGAGAGAGACAGAGAGAGAGAGGAAACTCTCTGTTCTCAAATCACAGAGGCTGGAAGCAAGAGAGAGCAAGCAAGGGGATTCAAGGACACAAGCACAGCCTCCAAGGCCACGCCCCCAATGACCCACCTCCTCCAGCCACACCCCACCTGCCTAGGTTACCACCCAATAAATCTATTACAATTGACTTATCCACTGATGAGACTACAAGTTTCAGGATTTAATTATATCAACTATCGACATCCATACATGAGCTCTTTCAGGGGACAGTCTATTTCCAAACCATAAAAGGAGGCATCAAGGATGTGTCCTGAGGTCATTTCCTTCAATAAGCACCACCTAGAAAGAGCAAGTTTTGGGGAAGATTATAAGTTTAGTTGAGTATAAGATGCCTGTGGGGGAGACATAGAGTGGGCAGTTGGTTATCTGGATCTGGACAACTGAGGGCTGGAGACCTCTCCAGGTAAAGCAGTGGTTGGTATATAGACAGAACTGAATTGATGGGAACGGATAAGGTTATCCAGGCAGACAAGAGGGTCTAAGGTTGAGCCCCACAAAGTATCAGCATTTGCAAGCCAGATAGAGGATGACCAGGCCTTAAAGAAAGAATGGATAGATAAGGGAAGACCAGGCTGGGGTTCCCCAGAAGGTAAGGGGAGACAGCCTCAAGGGGGAGGAGATAATTGACTGGGTTGAGCATAATGTGGACTGAAACATGTTCATTTGATTTAGCTGTAGAAGATGCTTAGCGACCCTTATGAGAACAGTTTTTGAGGAAAAGTGACTTGTAGAATCATGAGGTTAGACATATTTGGCTGGGCAGACACAAACAGAAATTAGAGGATAGGTCAGGCATGGTGGCACACACCTTAATCCCATTACTTGGGAGGGTTAGATAGGAATATCACAGATTCGAGGGCAGCATGTGGTAACTTAGCAAGACCTTGTTTCAAAATAAAAAACAAAATAGGGCTGGGGGTGTGACTCAGAGGAAGAACATCCCTGGGTTCAATCTCTAGTACCACGAAAGAAAAACCACCACCAACAAAACAAAACGAACAAACAAAAAACCCCCAAGACAAAAATTAAAGGACAGTTGCATGGTGATATGGGGGACCTAAGGAGGATAGTTACTTTTAGAAGATAAGAGTTAAAATGGCTTTAAAATGATGGAGAAAACCATGGGAGAAGAAGTAGAAGCGAAGAGTTGATTAGTGGGGTTTTTGAGGTCAGGGCTTAGTGTGGATGGGGGCTTGATTTAGACAGTCTTGGAAAGTACAGGCAGCTCCTCTCTTGTGGCAGGAGGTCAGAGAGATTGGGTGGGTCCAGATGCTGGTGGGTTTGTAGGTTTGGTGGAGGAAGCTGAGAGGTTTCTGTCTGGTGGCTTCTATTTTCTCTGTGAAGAAGTGGGCCAGGCCATCTGTTGAGTGTGATCGAGGAGGCGTGAAGGTTAGAGATGTGAGGGAAGCTAAACTTGTTTGAAATAGTCATTGAGAGCAGAAGAGACAGGCATCAGAGAAATGTAGCATGGTGATTGTAGAGAGTCAAGAATTCAGATGAGATTAGTGACCATGCATTTGTTGTGGTGTATGTGGTTGTGATCTGCTGCTCACGAGGCTAACAGACTTGTTGAGACACAAACACATAGTGGCTACTTAACTACATCGTCGGGGAAACGAAGTACGGGGCATGATGAGAGTTCACAGGAGGGAGGCTTCTTACTTGGGACCTAAAGAAAGTAAGCATGAGCCAGGTGAAGAGATGGAGGAAGAGCGTATCAGCAGAGAGGGCAAACATGAATAGGCCAAGAGGTGTGGGCAAACATGGCTCCCCTGGAGCTGAAGGAAGTTCCCAGGAGGAGCAGAGTATGTGCAGGTGTGAGGGATGCAAGTAGGAGTGAATAGTTAGAAGAGAAGCTGGAGAGAAGATGGGTGGGCAGCTCACGTATGTCCTAAGCTAGTGCTTCACCGGGTGTGGTCCCTGGACCAGCAGGAGCCGGCAGCATTGGCATTGTTATCACCTGGGGACATGTCAGAAATGCAAATTTTCAGGCCCTCTCAAGACCTAACCTATCAGAAACTCTGGGGGGTGAATCCAATGACCTATGTTTTACAAGTCGGGGAACCATTGATTAAAGTTGTCTTTTTAGAAGAGTGTTGACATGGTCAGAATCATGTTTATAAAGATCTCTGGCCAAAGTAAGGACCATGGAGGGCCCTGTTTGTGGATCCTAGCCAGAGATCTCAGCAGGGCTAATTTCTCTGAGGGGTCACTGATCCTGGGACTGAGTCTTCCTGCCAATGTCCACAAGTTGACCAGAACCACCTGACCCCCAGGAAGCTGCCTGATGAGCACACCTCGCCAACAGCTCTCTGCTGCCCCCGTCTGTCCACAGGCGGCACCACTATTTGCCTGGTCCACGCTTCCCAGACCTTGACAGGCCCAATTTCAGTATCCCCCAACTCCTTCTGTATGCACAACTTTGTGAGAGGTGTGGACTTGGCTAGTTAAGATATTGCATGCTTTAGGTGCTGTCATTTGACATTCTTTGAATCGATGGTTCTAGAAAGCCCAAGAAAGATCACTTATTAAGCAGTTACCCTAGGACATTTTTGGGACAAGGTTTGCAAAATTTGAAGTGAAACCTTATATCCCTTTGCATTTCCATTGTGTGTGTGTGTGTGTGTGTGTGTGTGTGTGTGTGTGTTACTGGGGATTGAATCTAGAGGCATTCTACCTCTGAGCTATACCCCAAGCCCTTTTTAATTTTTGTTTTGTTTTGTTTTGTTTTGAAACAGGGTCTCACTAGGTTGCTGAGAGTGTTGCTAAATTGCTGAGGTTGGTCTTGAACCTGTGATCCTCCTGTCTCAGCCTCCCAAGTACTGGGATTACAGGCGTGCACCACCATTCACAGCTACATTTGTTTTTAAATGTAGCATGTTTATATCTCTCAGAGTCAGAAGGTCGCCTGTGTCTGAAAACATCAATCTGAAGGTTTTCTCCAAGACTGGTTAAGAATATAACCTCGGAACACCTGGTATGGGGTAAGATGATTCCATCAAGTTCTACCACCTGTCTCTCTCTTTATAATTAGATTTTCTTAGTGGATTGGATAGTGTGCACTTCATTTCACTTGAAGATGTAGAGAAGGGTGATTTTCCTATAAGCACAGATTGGATTGGCAAAGCTGCTAAAACATCAGAGAGAAATAGGCTGCCTTCCATCCAATGATAACCATGTAAAATAATAGCATGATGCCTACTAAACAGGCGTGAAGCCATGTCTCCCAGCTATAATGCCCCAAAGATGAGGCTGCATGGAATTGGAATCAGGTGGGGCTGGAATCTTGGTCTCACCAATTACTCCTTGTACGACTTTTGGTAAATCACTTAATCTCTCTGGCTCCTTTCTTCCCTTCTTTCCTTCCTTCCTTCCTTCCTTCCTTCCTTCCTTCCTTCCTTTTCTGTAAAATGGGTTGTTGTGATGATAGCATAATTTCAGGTACTTAGTAAGTGATAATTGTTATTATTTGCTGTTGTGTGAATGAAACTTTAGCTCTCTCAAATTTCCCTATTTACTTACCAACTCAATTTACTGAAAACATTTTCCCTTTCCTTGGGATTTTACTTCATTCTTAGGTTATCCTTGGTGTAATATATACCACAGAGAATATTTAGGTCATCAGCATCTTCATGGTATGCCACATGGATATCTATATTTATGGCTACTCCTATATTCTTCTTTTTAATTTCAAGGAATCATGATAGTATTACAATCTCTCTTCCTCCCTTAGAATCTTTCTTCTTCCCTTTTTAAACTTCAAGAGAAGCACATTTTTACTGTATTATATGTTAAAGTAAGAAATAATGCTGGAGAACAGTAAGAATTGCATACTTCTGAATGTAAATCATAATACTTTCCTTGGGCTAATAATGCTGAGTAACTGAAGGCAGGATAATAAAAAATGGAATCCTGCAAAAGTTGATAGAACAGCTCTAGACACAGTCAAGATGGATGGTAGATTACACTCTCCTCAGACTAGACATCTTGGCTTGGTGCTTCAATTTTAACTTGCTTCACACTTTATCAATATGTATGTGTTGATAAATTACTATTTTTAAATTGAGACTGTAAACTGACAGAGGTCTGTGATAAGTGTCATAGCAAAGACTCAGTGAGTAAGGGTGGTTCAAGAATTGGGAAGAGGCCGGGCATGGTGGCGCACGCTTGTAATCCCAGTACTTTGGGAGGCGGAGACCGGAGGATCTGGGTTCGCGGCCAGCCTCAGCTCTTGCTCTCTCTCTCCCTGTCTCTGTCTCTGTCTCTCTCTCTCTCTCTCCCTCTCTCTCTCTCTCTCTGAGGCCCTCCGCAACTTTGTGAGACCCGGTTTCAAAATAAA
>PVJS01022428.1:0-30527 GCA_004027185.1 Glis glis
CACTGTGCCTGCCCACTGTGCCTGCTATGGTTAAAATGTTTAACTTGTAGATGTCAAGGCTGAGAAACAGATGGGATATATCATGACTTGGGAATGTTTGAATACAGTATATAAACAAACCCTTTTTGTCCCCTAGATCAGGGCCCAGGTCGACACTGCTGCAGCAGGTGGGTCCAGGTTCAAACCTGTAATAAAGTGAGACCTATCTACCTTAATTCAGTCTGGGGTCTTATTCTCGCTGGGTGGGAGCCACAACATTTTGGAGGCCCCAGTGAGATTAACCCCTTTCAGCCCCAGTCAGGCCTCATCCCCTGGTTCCAAGGGGGACGACCGGCGGATCTAAAAACATTCTCGGTAGGGATTCACTTATCTCGGAAATGTCCGGCCGGCTCTGCATTCAGGTAAGCTCTTGGTGCCAAGGGGTCTGCATTCTGGGGAGCGCTCTATTTGCAGGACGCAGGGAGGCGGGACGCCGCACAACTCCCGGTCCATGTCCACCTCTGTGACGACAAAGGTGGACTCTGGTTCTGTTTTTGTTTGTTTGTCTAAAACGGCCATAGTCTGTGTCTGTGCACTTGTCTTCTTTCTGTTATTCTTTTGTTCCCCGTGGATGCCACTGTGATAGCTCTTGGAGGGTGCGTTAACATCTGGATTCTTGTCATCCTTCTAGCTGTGATCTTCATTTTCTCGGTAGCTCTGGGGGCTGCAACCCCCCGTGACTGGACTAGGGTCGAGAGTATTTTGCTTTCAGTTTGCTATATCGGGATTTGTTTCTTTCTCATTAGTATCCCTTATGTGACAACTCTGGTTTCTTGCTGGTGGACAGGAGAGAAAGGAGTTGAGTGCTGGGGGCTAGGATCTGTAACTGACCTTTGTGAACTCAGTATATCCCCACTCCTCAATGGTCTCTGTGTATTGAAGTGTTTCTTGTCAGTTTTGTTCTGGGCAGTCGCCCAAACTTTTAGCTCTGTGGTTTAGTAATCACAATAGATCAATTGGCAATATGGGACAGAAGGCATCCAAGGAAGACACCCCCCTTTGGTGTTTCTTATCAAATTTTAGTGAATTTAAGAAGCGGGCTGGCAATTACAGTTTTTCCGTGAATCCCCAGACCCTGCGGAAATTTTGTGAGTTAGAATGGCCAACTTTTAATGTTGGATGGCCCGACATTGGCACTTACAACAAATCTACTGCAAGGGCTGTCCAACGAGTTGTGTATGGCCTTGGGGGCCGCCGGCCGGCACTCCATCCTGACCAAATTCCATATATTGATATTTAGCTGGACATTTTGGAAGAGCAACCAAAATGGCTCAAAAGCTGGCAGAAATTGGCTAAGTCTCAAATTTTGCTCGCTAACGGCTCAGCCGCTGGGAGGCGGCAGAGATCTTCTTCCCTTTCAGACCCAGAAAAAAAACATGTTCCAGTTTTACCAGACTCTGGCTCCGGGAGTCCCCCGCGAGTCCAGAGACCTCCCCCATATTCCCTCGCCCATGAGGCTCTACGGGACTATGCTGAGGAAGGGGAGATCCAACATAACCTGTCTGACCAACCTGATTCCTCCACAGGTCATGATTTTCAAAGTCCTTCTCATACTAGGTCCGGGACCAATTTCGAACAGCCAGCTCCGCAGGCGGCTTCTACCCTGCACCTATGTTACCTTTAAGAGAGGCAGCAGAACGGGACTCACAAGGCAGACCATTTATGGTCTATGTTCCCTTCTCTACCTCTGATCTGTATAATTGGAAAAATCAAAATCCCTCCTTTTCCAAAGACCCCCGAGGTTTAATATCTCTGTTGGGGACTATTTTCTTTACCCACCTTCCCTCTTGGGAAGACTGTCAGCAGCTTTTACAGACTCTGTTTACCACGGAGGAGCGGGAAAAATTAAGGCAGAAGCCCGCAAACAGGTACTTGGTCCAGATGGAAACCCGACCACCGATCCTGTTCAACTAGAGGCTGTTTTTCCTGTCACTCGACCCCGGTGGGATCCAAATTCGAATGCAGGTAAGGGGGCTCTCGATCAATATCACCAGTTTCTGTTAAGAGGACTTAGGGCAGCCACCCACCGCCCAACTAACTTGTCAAAGGTACCTGAGGCAGTACAGGGACCTAATGAAAGTCCGGCAAATTTCCTAGAACGTCTAATGGAAGCGTACCGATTGTACACTCCCATAGACCCAGAAGCGCCGGAAAATAGGAGAGCGGTGGCAATGCAATTTGTAACCCAGTTGGCCCCAGATATTAGGAGAAAGTTGCAGAAGTTAGAAGGATTCGCAGGAAAGTCTCTCTCTGAATTGGTTGAGGTGGCACAAAAGGTTTTTGACGATCATGAAGATCCTGCCCTAGTGGCACAAGCTTTAAATAAAAAAATGGCTCGAGTTCTACTAGCCATGAATGAAAAGCCTGGCAATAGGTTTGACCAGAAGAGGCCACAACAAAGAGGGCCGCAGGGATCACCCAAAGGAAAGCCTGGTGGAAAGCCAAAATTAAAGAAAGATCAGTGTGCCTACTGTAAGGAGATAGGACACTGGAAAAGGGAGTGTCCAAATAAGAAGGAAAATTCAGAGCAAACTAATCCAGCCCCAGTTCTGTTAGAAGAAGAAATGGACTGACAGGGCTGGGGCTCATCAGGCCCCCAGGAGCCCAGGGTCACCTTAAATGTAGGGGGCAAACCAGTCAGTTTCCTGGTAGACACTGGAGCAACTTATTCGGTCTTAAAGAAACCAGAAGGAAATGTCTCTAAGAGCTGTGTTCCTATTCAAGGAGCCACTGGTAAAGTAAAATCATACCCTTGGACTTCTGCTCGATTATTGGACTTAGGAAAAGGGGTTGTAACTCACTCTTTCCTAGTCATGCCAGAATGCCCTTTCCCTTTAATGGGAAGAGATTTGCTTCACAAGCTAAGAGCTACTATTACGTTTGGACCAGAGGGGCCAGAAGTTAACTTAAACAAAGGACAAATTCTTTCCCTCACTGTGCCAGTGAGTGAAGAGTATTGCTTAGAGCCCGACGAACCAACTCAAGAAGGGCCCCCTAACTCTGAATTGCTTAAAACTCTGAAGAAAGAAATCCCAACTGTTTGGGCGGAAAACAACCTCCCCGGATTGGCTAAACACCAATCGCCAGTGGTGGTGCAACTGCTCAGCTCAGCCACCCCAGTGAGGGTGAAACAATATCCTATGTCTCAGAAAGCCCATCGAGGCATAGCCAAACATATCGCCAGACTAAAAGAAGCAGGAATTCTGGTCTCATGTAAATCAGCATGGAATACTCCTCTCTTACCGGTCCAAAAACCAGGGACCGAGGACTTTAGGCCAGTACAAGACTTAAGAGAGGTTAATAAAAGAGTTGAGACCATCCACCCTACTGTTCCTAATCCGTATACTTTGCTCAGTCTTTTGAAACCTGACCACCAAGTCTATACAATATTTGATTTAAAGGATGATTACTTCTCAGTGCCCCTGGCCCCCCAAAGTCAACCTATTTTTGCCTTTGAATGGACAGACCCTGAGAAAGGGGAGACAGGACAATTAACTTGGACTCAGTTGCCACAAGGCTTCAAAAATTCTCCCACGCTGTTTGATGAGTTTAAGTCAGGATTTGCAAGGATATCATTCCAGGCACCCGCAGGTGACTCTCCTCCAGTATGTGGATGACCTCTTGCTGGCTGCAATAGATCGGCAGACATGCGAAGAAGCCTTGCGAGACCTTCTACGCACTCTCGACCGGCTGGGGTACCAAGTCTCCGCCAAAAAGGCCCAACTTTGTCAAACTGTGGTAACCTATTTGGGTTATAATTTAAAAGAAGGGCAACGGATGCTATCTAATAAGCGGATTCAAGCGGTCCAGAAAATTCCAGTCCCCCAAACAAAACGCCAGGTACGGGAATTCCTGGGGGCTGTTGGATATTGTAGACTCTGGATACCTGGGTTTGCTGAAATAGCAAAGCCCCTGTACTCAGCCACAGCCGGAAGGGATTCCCCCTTAATTTGGACTGAAAAAGAGGAAGCAGCTTTTCTGGCACTCAAAAGGGCCCTCACAAGCACCCCTGCATTAGCCCTGCCAAACCTGGACAAGCCGTTCCAGCTGTTCGTGGCTGAAGCAAAGGGCACGGCTAAGGGAGTGTTAACTCAGACTCTGGGCCCATGGAAATGGCCGGTAGCCTACCTCTCAAAGAAGCTAGATCCAGTGGCTGCTGGATGGCCAGGCTGCTTAAGAACTATAGCAGCAGCCGCGTTGCTGGTAAAGGAAGCAACTAAATAGACTTTTGGGCAAAATATCCAAGTGTTGTCTCATCATAATCTTGAGGCATTATTAAGAAGCCCGCCTGAACGGTGGCTGTCCAATGCTCGCATCACGCACTATCAAGTGCTGCTGTTTGCAAACCAGTGTCCTGAAGCCAGCAACCCTCCTGCCTACTAAAGATGATGAAACACCCGAACATGACTGTGGCGAGGTGCTGTCCTCCCTGGAGTCCCTTCGACCAGACCTGACTGACATCCCCCTGAAGGACTCCGATGCTACCCTGTACACGGATGGAAGCAGCTTTGTGCAGAACGGTATCAGGTATGCAGGGGCAGCGGTAGTCACAAATACAGAAGTAATTTGGGCTCAAGCCCTCAACCATGGGACTTCAGCACAAAGGGCAGAACTCATTGCCTTAACGCAGGCGCTCAGATGGGCAAAAGGGATGAGGGTTAATATATTTACAGACAGCAGGTATGCATTCGCCACGGCCCATGTCCATGGGGCCATTTACCAGGAGAGGGGACTTCTAACAGCAGCAGGAAAGGCTATTAAAAATGCTCAGGAAATATTGGACCTCCTAGCGGCCATCTGGTACCCGGCCGCTGTTGCCATCATGCACTGTAAAGGCCACCAGTCTGATAACTCAGACACTGCAAGAGGAAATTGCCTCGCCGATACAATGGCTAAGGAAACAGCCATAAGACCAGTAGGGCCTTTGGACATTCTCGCACTTATTCCTAATAACATTTTGCCTCCACAGCCAAATTACTCTGAAGAAGAAGTTGCAGAATTAACCAAGTTAAAAGGAACTAGAGTTGAAAGCGGATGGGGTTACTTACCAGATTCTAGACTCTTTCTTCCCAGGGCCCTAGGATGACAGATTGCAGAACAAACTCACCGCAGTACCCATCTGGGAGGCACCAAATTGGCCGAGCTTTTAAGAAAGAAGTATTACATCCCTGGACTCTCTAGAATGGCAACCAGCATAACTGACAGGTGCCCACAATGTGCTCAGGTAAACTCTGATGGTGCAGTGCGGGAGCCATTAGGCCAGCGGTTCTGGGGTCAGGAACCAGGAGAACACTGGGAAGTGGACTTTACTGAAGTGACCACCGCACCTGGAGGATATAAATACCTCCTTGTCATGGTTGACACCTTTTCCGGATGGACTGAAGCGTTTCCAACCAGGACTGAGAAAGCAAGAGAGGTAGTCAGGAAACTTTTAAATGAAATAATTCCCCAATTCGGCCTGCCAAAGTATATGGGGTCCGACAACAGCCCAGCGTTTATCGCTGAGGCAACTCAATTATTGGCAAAAGCTCTAAAAATTGATTGGAAATTACATTGTATTTATAGACCTCAGAGTTCAGGACAGGTAGAAAGGATGAATAGAACTCTTAAAGAAACATTAGCTAAGCTAAAGCTTGAAACTGGTGACAATTGGGTGAGCCTTCTACCATTTGCTCTGTTGCGTGTAAGATGTACCCCCTATGTAAAAGGTGTAACTCCTTTTGAAATCCTGTTCGGGCACCCTCCACCCATCTTGCCTAAGTTAGGCGCTGAACACCTTGCTATGTTAGATAATTATAATCTTTTAAAGTCATTGCAGGCTTTACAGAAGGTCCATGAGCAAACCCACCACTTAGTCCGAGCAGCGCGACCGGAAACTGAACCTGATCAGCTCAGCACTCCAGCCGCACAGCCCGGTGACCTGGTTTGGGTGAAGAGACACAACCCGGCCTCGCTGGAACCGCGGTGGGAAGGACCGTATACTGTTATCCTGAGTATGCCTGCAGCCGTGAAAGTGGAAGGAAAAAGGCTTGGATTCACTGCACCCAAATCAAGCCAGCTAAGCCGGACTCTAAGGACAGCACCTGGACTGTAAGACAATCAGAAACTGATCCCCTTAAACTGAAACTATCTAGAAAAGTGAACTCTTAAAATGTCTCATAGCCTTTATCCTCTGGTTTTTGTACTGGATGTAGTCTGTGTCCTAGTGCAAGGAAAAAGTCCCCACCAGTTGTCTCCCTACCGGTGGGAACTGTATCGCACTGTGGATGGAGTACTAGCCGGATACACCACAGTAGTAGGACCACCCACTATTCAGTTAGATCTATGCTCATTATTTGGGGAAAACTGGAATAATCCTAAAACCAGACCTCGAGGAGGGCGCGCATGTGTTCCGCAATATGGATGTGGACAAACTGGACTAGAAAAAGGACTACAGAGTGTTCAATTTTATGTTTGCCCCCAAGACTCCCTTTCGGAGTGTGGAGGAAGTAGAGAATTGTATTGTGCTAACTGGGGCTGTGAAACTATAGCCAAATGGAAAAAAAAAATAGAAAGGTTAATTTCTCTTGAAAGAGCACCCCCAGCAACTAGGTGCCAAATAGGAAATTGCAACCCCCTCATCCTAAAAATCCTTGATTGGAATCAAGATTTTTGGCAGAGCGGAAAAACATGGGGTCTGAGACTCTATGTCCTGTTCACCATACAGAATAAACCGGACTGAATGTACAGGAAAAATCCCATAGGGCCCCTGAGACCTATTCTGGAACCTAAAGAGTCCAACCCTGTGGACTTAGCTAAGCCTACCTTGGTGCCAGCCTCTAATAATACTACTTCTACCTTGGTCCTTACTGATCAACCTCCCACTCCTGAATATCCACATACAAGCATTTTAAAAAACCTTAACTGTTATGTATGATTTCCTAAATGCAACCTCTCCTAATTTAACTGAAGACTGTTGGCTCTGTCTAAACCCTGAACCTCCTTATTATATTGGAATTGGAACAAATGTTTCCAGGAACCTAATTCAAAATGTGTCAGTAAATAAAGTCCCCGAGGGCTCCTGCAAATGGGGAAGGGTGCCCTCCCTAACTTTAGATGACTTGCAAGGCCAAGGCACTTGCCTGTACCCTGACAATTTCCCATTACAGACCTCCCCTTATGCTGAAAGTTGCTCTTCTCATATTGTCTTTCCCAGCTACGTACTGAACCAGAGTTCCCTGACTGCCAGGTACCTAATAGCCCCAGAAGGAACCTGGTGGGCTTGCACAAACGGATTAACTCCATGTGCACTACTCATGATAATGTTAAATGATCAAAATCCCCAATTATGTGTTTTAATACACATATTACCCCAGGTTTATTATTACTCTGGAGAAGGAGGTAGAGAACATTTTGGAATTGAACCAAGATGATCAAAACGAGCTCCAGTTCTCATACCGGTTCTTGTAGGCCTCGGTATTGCAGGTTCCTCCGCTGTAGGGGCAGCAGGAATAGCCACCAGTTTTGTTAATTATAAAAAAATTGGCAGAGCAAATAGATCTGGATTTAAGCACTCTTGAACAATCTGTCAGCAAATTAGAAAGTTCTTTAAGTTCGCTGGCTGAAGTAGTATTACAAAACAGAAGAGGTTTAGACCTCCTATTTTTAAAGCAAGGAGGCCTTTGCTTAGCTCTTGGAGAAACTTGCTGTTTCTATGCTAATCATTCTGGAGTTATTCGTCAGAGCCTCAGTCAGCTTAGAAAAAGATTACAAGAAAGAGAAGAACAACGACGCTCTGAGGGAAATTGGTATGAAAACTTGTTCAGCTGGTCACCATAGTTAACAACTCTAATCAGTGCCATAGCAGGCCCCCTAATATTATTGTTGTTAGCTTTAACTTTTGGGCCCTGTTTAATTAATTGGCTCATGCGATACGTGCAACAGCGAGTAAGGCTGTAAAATTGCTTGCACTCCGTGCACATTACCAAATTTTAGATACTGAAGAAATGTTTGAATTATAATTAAAGATTTAATTACTCCGGTTAAGACCAGTAGGGATTGTGATAGTATAGTTTTATTAGAATATTATGAATTTTAATACAATAAGACTCCATATTAAAGTGTAGTGTTAGAGTTAAGGTTTAACCTTTTGCTATTAGCTTCTGTAAAGCCCGCTTGCTTATGAACATTTGTAACTCCATTTTTAGTTTAAGAATCCATGTTATAAAGCTGTGATGAGAGCCTTGAGAATGTGATGTTTGAAACTTTAAAATACCAGGGTGACAGATGGAAACTTACTGGTTTCACACAAGATAAGCTTGAGACAGCAGCTCAGAGCTGCCTCCTCCCTGTATCAGGCAAGCACGTCTAAGATAAGGAGACTTCTCTGAACAAGACTCCTCTGAACTCCCATCCGT
Source organism: Glis glis (assembly GCA_004027185.1). Taxonomy (NCBI): domain Eukaryota; kingdom Metazoa; phylum Chordata; class Mammalia; order Rodentia; family Gliridae; genus Glis; species Glis glis. Next base: position 8,436 of record PVJS01022428.1, read on the forward strand.
TATCTCCCTTACCTCCTGCCCACTGTACCTGCCCACTGTGCCTGCTATGGTTAAAATGTTTAACTTGTAGATGTCAAGGCTGAGAAACAGATGCGATAGATACATCATGACTTGGGAATGTTTGAATACAGTATATAAACCCTTTTTGTCCCCCAGATCAGGGCCCAGGTCGACACTGCTGCAGCAGGTGGGTCCAGGTTCAAACCTGTAATAAAGTGAGACCTATCTACCTTAATTCAGTCTGGGGTCTTATTCTTGCTGGGTGGAGCCACAACAGAAGCAAATTGGAAAACTGCCTTAAATGATTTTGTTAATGAGCGTTGTAAAAATTCAGTCATGTTAAATATATTGAGGCAAAAATTCCATTTCTGAAATAATTTAGAACAACTTTAACCTTTTTTTTTTTTTGCAGTAATGGGGATTGAACCCAGGGACATTCTACCTCTGAGCTAACCCCCAGCCCTATTTTTTATTCTTTATTTTGAAACAGGGTCTCATAAAGTTGCGGAGGGCCTCATTAAGTAGTTGAGGCTGGTTTTGAACCTGCGATCCTCCTGTCTCAGCCTCCCAAGGACTGGGATTACAAGCGTGCGCCACCATGCCCAGCTCAATTTTAACCTTTCTAAATAATATATAATACATATTTAATTTCACAAACTTCCACTAAAATGTAAGTTCCCCTAAGGCAAGATTATCCATCATGTTCACCACCTGTCACTAGCACCTAACAATGGCAGCCATCAAGCACCCTACATGGCACTCACTGTCTTTTGGATGAATAATGAAAAAAATTACTTCAATTCAAATTTTCCAAATAGCAAGTACATAAAAACTGAAGTACAGCTTTCATAAGAAATAATATTTATATTCTAAATCAAAGATCAGCAAACTGTAACTCCATAGTCCAAATCTGGCATGTCATTTGTTTTTGTAAATAAAGTTTTATTAGGACATAGCCATACCTATTCATTTACATACTGTATATAGCCACCTTTGAGTAGCAGAGTTGAATAGTTGCAACAGAGACGGAATCTGAAAAGCTTAAAATACATACAATTTTGTCTTTTACAGAGAAAGTTTCCTAACCACCACTCTACATAATAATCTTCACTGTATTTTCATGATTGCTACCAGGAACTGTCTGTAGGAATCACTAACTTTATCACTAAATAAGATTCCTTAAGCAACCACTGTAAAAAAAAAACATACTGAAGATTATTTTAATAAATATCAATTTTTATCAATGGGTAGTTTAATACATTGATGACAGTTTTTAATCTCAAATTTTAACTAAAAATACAGTATAAAAATCTTTGAAACCTATTTTAAAATAAGTATTTTAAGATATTTATGTATATATAGGTATATACATACACACACACACACACACACACACACACACCCCTAAGATATATATTTTTTGGCATAGGCCAAAAAAGTAAAATTTTTCCATAAATACATGAGCCTCAAGAATGTTATCTTACCAGTTTTCGGAAGACTGAGTAGATTGTCTGCTTTTCTCTTTTATTCCCATTGTAAAAGGCAATTTCTTCACTATTAAAGAAAATAATTTAGAAATTAACTTTAATGTTACCAAAGCCTGAAAAGTAATTGAAATACAATATTTGATGATGGAACATTTGTATTTAAATGAATATTTTGGCCGGGCATGGTGGTGCATGCTTGTAATCCCAGTACTTGGAAGGCTGAGACAGGAGGATCGCAGGTTCCAAGCCAGCCTTGGCAATTTAGGCTCTCAGCAACCCAGCGATACCCTGTTTCCAAATAAGAAATAAAATTGGGCTAGGGGTGTAGCTTGGAGGTAGGATGTTTCTAGGTTCAATCCCCAGTAAAAACAAAACAAAACAAAACAAAACAAAACAAACAAAAAAAAAACAAACGAATCCCCCCCGCAAAAAAAAAAGAATATTTTGTGACTTAAGAGCTTATCTGGTGCATCTGCTCCACTCAGCTTATGCGAGCCCAGGAATACACACATGACTAGATCATACAGTGGAATGCAACCTGTGCCATATGTAGCCTGACTGGAAAAGGTACGACCAGCTAATTCTCAGAAATTTGAAATAAGACAAAGGAAGATGCCGTGATGCACAAAACAACATGGGAAAGACAAAACTAATATAGACTACAAGTTAAAGTACAAACCCAAACAGGAGGGAAAGGGGAAAAAACCACTTAGGAAAAGATAGGCAGCAAGGTCTTGAACAGACAGCCTTTGCAAATCAGAAGGCAGGCTGTCTTGAAAGCCTCCCAGGGCCAGTTCCCAGGAGGCCTGCATTCACAGTACCTATTCCTAGACTCAGAACCCCACAGTATCCTCACAATTCCCCTTTTCCTGAGCTAGTCCTTTTCCACAAGGACCACAAGGATCTTGACTAGGAAAAGGAAGAGGGGGTATTTGATAGATGAAGAAGAGTTCCATGTAATTAAGTAAATTTGTTAAAGTCACACACCTGACAAGTTAAGGAGATAAAAATATAATTCCTACCTGACCCTAAAGTTTAGTCTCTCCACTGAATAAGTATAATGTAAACTGTCCCAGGAAAGATTTCTTATAGGCAAAGTAAATATTTACATAGAAGTCTAGAAAAGTTACAGTTGAAACAGCCTCAATAAACACACACTATTTCTTAAAAGTCTGCTTTTTCCTTTAAAATTTTAAGTGGTTTATATTCTACTCCAAAATGCACCTGTATTTTTTTTCCATCATAAAAGCAAGGTCTCTCCTACCTCAACCTTAAATAAAATTAACTTTTCATAAAGATTTACCACATTTACCCTGTGTTTCATACTTTTCTTGACATAACAACACAGCGCCCCAGGTATGAGAATCCCAAGTATGAGAATTCTAATACTAGTCTTTTCTTTTTTAAACTTCTTTCTACCTCCTCTGTACATCTAATCCTTGGGAGAAAGATGAGGATTATTCTCCTGAACTGAGTCATTTTAGCCCTAATCAAAAACCTGAAAGGACTGAACATCCTAAAATGCTGATGGCTGCCTATGAAACATCTATTCTTTCCCAATTTTTTCTTAAGAGACCCTGATTTTCTTAAAGTTATCCTTTCCTATTCACCCTCATGCATTAGGGATTGGCTCAACCCCATTTATAGGGTTATAAATTATAGAGTCCCAACTAGTCTGAGGCAATTACTTTGCTATGGCTGCCTTAGGCATGGGCAAATGCTAATTTGGGCCAATGAGATGAAAAGGACAGTCAGTTGTGGAACTTCTGGGAAAGGTTTCTTTATTCTCTTAAAGAGACACTAGGAGAGGCAGCCCCTTTTTGTTTCTGGACGTTTTTGCAGGATGGGTAGGCTAGTGAAATCTGGAATTGCTTTTGCCATCTTGTGATCACAAGAACAATTAACCTGAGGATAGAGGCAGCATACAAAGGAGGCAGCCGCAAGAGAACATCCAAGAACCAGAGTCCTGACCCTGCCGCACCTGGGACTGCTCTGCCTGAGGAGCTCTGATGTGAAGCAGTAAATGTCCTTGTTGTTGGAGCCCTGTGAGTCATGTTTTGTTTCTTGAAGTAAAAGCACACTAGCTGTCATTTACCTGGCAAATCACCTCACTACTTAGCCCTCTATATTTCCTCCCTGGAATATAAAACCTTATATGGAACTGGTATCATTTTAATAATCCAAAAGATAATGGAAGAAGGAAATATTAAGAAATTAAGTTCCTAAGTGATTTTGTAAATTTCTTTTTTTTTTTTTTTTTGCGGTACCAGGGATTGAACCCAGGGGTGTTCTACCTCCGCGCTACACCCCCGGCCCTATTTTTTATACTTTATTTTGAAACTGGGTCTCACGAAGTTGCGGAGGACCTCACTAGGTAGAGAGAGAGAGAGAGAGACAGGGAGAGAGAGAGAGAGAGAGAGCGCTGAGGCTGGCCGCGAACCCGGATCCTCCGGTCTCCGCCTCCCAAAGTACTGGGATTACAAGCGTGCGCCACCACGGCCGGCGATTTTGTAAATTTCTATTGAGTTATAGAAGATTACATAAATATTGGGACTCTCAAAATGAATTTAAGATTAGCAGATCAAATATGAAAAAATATCACAAACTGAACTAGAAGCTTTATATAAATATTATCAGATGGAATCCTCATAATAAGCCTATATTATCTACTTATTATAAATAAGAAAAGTGAGTCTATGAATACTTGCTAAAATCATATCATGTATAATTGATAAATGGAAGAGGTAGATTTGAAATGTTTTCTTCCTATTTTAGATTCTAAAACTATCTGGAAAATAGGTAGAAACATATGCAGTGAGAATGAATTACTAAGCATTGCAAACAGTCTCAAAATGAAAATATTTGTGGATAAATTGAAAAAATTCCTCTTTGAACAAGTATTATAAGCAAATTTGAATTTGAATTGTATCATGACTAAATTTAAAGTGAAATTAACAAAAATTCAGTCAACAGGAAGATATTAAGATGTGAATCAAGGATACTACATGATTAGCAAGAAAAAGGGTTCAAAATATGGGGGATTACTACTTTATAAAACTAATATCTTTCATAATGTATATTTTCAAAACAAGTAAATACACACTATTTCTTTTTGGAGTCAATTTAAATTATATAAATATTCATAGGTTCAATCCCCAACACCACTAAATAAATAGATTTTCAATGTAGCTCTCACAAATTTGTCCTTACCTGTTTGTGATGAGTCGGGAATTCACGTACCTATATTCGCCTTCATACTTTTGCTCAGTCATTGTCATCTTACCAATGGGCCTTCTAAGTCGAGTAAGGAATAGCCCAGACACAACCAAGTAGGCCATCATGCTTGCTGGGCCCTATTATTATTGACAGAAAAAGATACATAAAGTTCAAAGACATCATAATAAAACTCACTGGATACAAACAGTATAGTTAACTCCAATGACTGAAAGAAACTACTCCTTTGGTTAATTATTTTCCTTGTTTCTTTCCTGAAAAAAATATACATTAGCCTCTATACTACTTCTCATACACTACTCCAACCACCACAGCTCATCCCTCATTCTCTCACATTTGCTCACCTAAAAACTTCTAAATACAGTTCTGAATTTTTCTATGGCATCTAACACTCTTCTGTTAAAATGTTTCTTGATATGCTCTTAAGATCCACAATAATTCTCAGACCTTCTGTCTTCCCTTTGAATATTATTATTCCCTCAGTTTCCTTCATTAGCTCTCTTCTCAAATCCCAAATTTATACTTCTAGTTCCATCACTCTTATAAACCCAAGATATTATCGCCAAATAAGTACCATACATCTTCACCTTACTATACAGATGCCTCAATTTCAATTCCCCCAAACAAGTTCTGCCTTTCCCTGCGTACTTGTACATCTTGCTTTCAGCTACTATACTTTTTCTTTTCTTTTTTCTTTTTTTTTTTTTTTGAGGTACTGGGGATTGATCCCAGGAGCATTCTACCTCTGAACTACACCCCCAGACCTATTTTTTATTCTTTATTTTTGAAACAGGGTCTCATTAAGTTGTGCAGGGCCTCACTAAGCAGCTGAGGCTGGCCTCAAACCTGCGATCCTCCGTCTCAGCCTCCCAAGTACTGGGATTACAAGCGTGTGCCACCATGCCCGGCAGCTACTGTACTTTCTAACTTTGTAAATGAACTCATCACCCACTGACCATCCTAAGAGAGAAGCTTCAAGCATGCCTTTCCAGCTCATTGTAGCCCCTTCCTTCACTGTTATACATATTCTGTGCTCTGCCATACCAAAACAACTGTTTACTGAACATGCCATTCAGTGAGGTTGTTCTTATGTCTGGAAAGCTTGGCCTATCTACTAAATACCCATTTATTTCCTCATCTCTTCAGCAGGAACTTAATCATCTTTGTATTCCTCCTATCTAGCACAACGAATATGAAATATAGTATCCAAGATTTTTTTTTTTTAAATTAAACCTGGGGCTGGGGCTATAGGTCAGTGGTAGAGTGCTTGCCTAGTATGTTGGAGGCCCTGTGTTTGATCCCCAGCACCGAAAAAAAAACTCTCTCTCTCTGTCTCTCTCTCTCTCAATATATATATACATATACACATACACACTTTCTCTATACACACACACACATACACACACACGCATACACATGCGCACGCATGTGTGTGTATGAAAGACCTGTACGGTCAATTCAATGCATTTTAATAACTGCCAAGAATATGAGCCAAAGAGATAACTAAAATAGTTTTATTATAAAAACATGAGAAGGCTGGGCACAGTGGTGCATGCCTGTAATCTCAGACCTTGGGAGGCTGAGGCAGGAGGATCACAGGTTCAAGTCCAGCCTCAACAACTTAGTGAGGCCCTCAGCAACTTAGTGAGACCCTGTTTCAAAACAAAAAATAAAATAGGGCTGGGGGTGTAGTTCAGAGGTAGAACATATCTAGGCTCAATCCCCAGTACCAAAAAAATAAAAAGGGCTGGGGGTATAGCTCAGGAGTAAAGCACCCCTGGGTTCAATCCCCACTATCACAAACAATAAAATAAAATAAGAAGTACCATAATAATATAAGACCTATGAGAGATTTTTAGGTCTTATATTTTTCTTATTTTATTTTATTTTTTGTGGTAGTGGGGATTGAACCCAGGGGTGCTTTATAATAAAACAAACTTTAAGAATGATTAAACCTGAATCATGGGATAGTAAAGGGTTAAGAAAAATCAAATTAAACTTCTTTCCCCAGTGTTTTAGAAAGCAACAAAAACTATTATGTAAATTATTAATCAACTATAAAATGTATCTACATACACATATATATATGTATAAGAGTCACACTATTATATGGTTGTGTTATAAATATATAACAACACTACATATTAAATGACCGTTAGACTTCAATGAGAATATTCAGGGAAAATTTAAAGGTGATTCCTGCCATCACAAATATCAGAGGCAGGATGATAAGGCTCTTGGGATAGCAAAAAATTTATACTATTATATTCTTTAAACTGTTGCACCTGTTCTAAATGTACTGCTGACATTTTAACATTTGAATTTTCTATTAAAATGGAAGTTTCCAAATCTCTTTTTAGACATTACTCTGAAACAATAAGTACACGTTCAATGTTTAAGTACTCCTGGTTATTACTACCATAAAATTTGTTCCAGTATCTGACCTAAGAGAAATTAAAAATCCACGTTAGAATATTTTTATTTTATTTATTTATTTTATTTTTTTTTTTTTTTGCGGTACCGGGGATTGAACGCAGTGGCGTTCTACCTCCGCGCTATGCCCCTGGCCCTATTTTTTTATGCTTTATTTTGAAACCGGGTCTCACGAAGTTGCGAAGGGCCTCACTAGATAGAGAGAAAGAGAGAGAGAGGAGAGACAGGAGAGAGAGAGAGAGCGCTGAGGCTGGCTGCGAAGAATATTTTTAAATCTCTAGTTTATAACCAGATTTCATTAGGTACATCATGTGAAAACATGTTGAGATACAAAAAAATTCTTAGATCATCAAGCTTTTCATGACACAGTATTATAGCAATTTAAAAAGTAGAATAAAAACAGACTCACCTCAGCACCAATTGCACTTGTTAACTTGAAAATATACAAAACTATGTCTAAAAATGGCTGTAAAATAAATATTAAAATACACAGAATTAAAACTAAAGAACTAGATTGCCTACATTGATAACTAATACATGCTAAATACAAAATACTCTATATTTAATACAAAATTATCAACATATATAGTTCCCATTGTGTATAATGTACTATAACACTACATAGATTAGTGACGACATAAAACATACAGTTCTTATCTCAAGAAACTTAAAATGGAGATAGCCTGAACAATATCTACTGACCATCAAGTGGGAGAAATACTTATCACTTCCGATCAACTAGGATAGCTCTACTGTAATAATTACCCATTGTTAACTTAGTAATTTCTCAGTGTAATATAAACACACTGAATGAAACTACTTGAGCTATAATTCCAAATCAGCTACTGCTATACATCTTCACCTGTAAAGTGAGAGGCTCTTCCTGCCTAATATTGTTTGAGTCTATCACTTTATCACAACATTTATAAACTGAAATAATCAAGTGAGCCCATAAATCTAATTTTGTGATATAAAACTCAGACTTCTAGAACCACCTTTATTTGTTATGGCTCTGCTCCTCACACAGAGACAACTCAACCAATGCACCAGCAACTGCATGTACTTAGAAGTGTTTTTCAAGGACCCCAAATTGTGTTCATTCACTTTAAGTTTGTAGCTATCCCTTCTGATTAATATCCACATTATTACTAGGAGATATGGTTTGGTTTATGAGTTGGCTAGGACTAAGATCTATCTTTTCTTTCTTTTATCTCTGTTTTTTGCCTTATAAATTATGAAGAAGCTGGAAACACTTGTAAAATTCAAGTACATTTAAAAGTTGTTCATACCCTGACATATATCAAAATGTATAATTACAATGCACCAATAAATGAACATGAAAAGTTAAAAAAAGTTATTGACAAAAAGTAATGACATAATTGGTCAGAGATCAATTAGATGTTTAAAATAGTAAACACATTGTAGTATATAATATGACTACAATTAATTCAATAATACTCTTTTCTGTTGCAGGTGTGATAAGACTTGAGCTTTAGTTTTGCTCAACTGCCAAGATATACAGAATACATAATAATTTATCTACAAAATTGGTTTCAAAATTACATGAAAAGTTTTATGTAAATCCCACACCCCTACTGTGAATCCCCCAGTGTGGGATTCACATAAACAGAAAAAAAAAGCCGAATTCTGAACTATTTGTAGTTGTCAGAGTTCCTAAAATTTCACATCTGTTAGCAAAAGCTTCTGGAGAGCTAAATGAAGACCAAAGCTTGGCATGAAGTGAAAAGTATCTTGGTAGTGAGCCTGTACACAAGGAGGGAAGCTCTTATGGATACATATCACTTTTGCAAGTACTGCTCCTCCCTCCATTCACACAGTTAGAGGAGCATTACTCGTCTTACAACGTGATCCAGCCCCTAATATACAGTTTTTTGTCCTAAGACTGGATATCTGGGTCAATTGCGACCAGAGGCAAAGATAGTATAATCAGTCCAGCTTGAAACAAGCTCCTACCCCAGACCAAGGGCAATTACATAAATTAGAGTGAAAAATGAAGCAATTCAGATGAAATGGGGAGAGGATGCTGGGTAGACAATCTTACAAGTGCCCACTACGTGTGCTCCTCAATGCAGGAGATAATGACAAAGAACATAGCTTAATGAGGAGTAGAGCAAAAGTGTAAGGGTGGTGAGATAAGACCAGTAAGACAAGTGAGAACTGAAGACATTAACAGGAAGAAAGAAAACTGGTTAAGGCCTATTAGAGTCAAGAGAAGAGGAAACACAGTATTTAGAAAACTGAAATAAATTTACATCTTGTGAAAATTTTATGACTACAACTTAAATGATCTATTAGAACTGGAATACTACAGCAGGGAAAAGGGTGGTAGGAAGGAAGCTCTTTGTTCTAGTTTTATGGATGTAAAACTGGAAACATAAATTAACAGTCAATTTCTACCAACTGCTGAAAGCACACAGGCCAAGAGATAATTCAGATGTCTGTTGTTTTATGGAAATCAGCCTGCAAATTCTTACAAAATCTTTGTAAGACACTGAATAATCAATTCTGGGCCAAACCACCTCACAAAAATAGTGTAAAAGAATAAATAATTATATAATTAAAACTATGATAACAACTTTAATCTTCTTATAAAAGCATTAAACATTCATATGCTGCTGTTCTGTCCATCCAATCAGTTCTACATAAATTTGCTTAGATTCAAAATTCAATAAAGTTAACAAATAATTTTTTGAAAATAGAGAAACTTACCTTAATAAGATTTGAATACAGATCAACTACACTGTTACAAAATTTTTCTACATCTTGTGTAAGCAGCTGGTCTGGATTAGCTATTCTGTTGTCCAAATTTCCCATTTTATAATATGTGAAAGCTCTAAAATAGCAGTAAAAAAAAACCCTTTAAAACAAGTGATTTTAAAAACAAAACAAAACAAAAAATTCACATTATACCACCTAGTGCAAACACAGAGAAGTAGAAACATTTGGAGCCAGAAGAGACCCAGGACTGTCTTAACTTAGAGATGAGAAATCAAGTCCAGGGAAGGATGACTGGCCAACTAATGGGGAGCCAGGGCTAGATTACAGATAACTGAAAGGTCACTGCCAGTATGTTTCTGTATCTAGGAGCCATTTTCTTGAAAAACATACCAAATAAATGAGAAAAAGTCTATCTTAATATCAAATAATTACTGTTTAAGTATTTTTAATTTAAAAATAGGTCATCACTTACTGGAGATACTCCTCATAGAGGTATCTAGTGAGCCTCACTCGGAAGCACAGTTTGAGTTCATTTAACCCATACTTCAAGAAGTTATTAACCAGAGAGATCTAAAACAAACAAACAAACAAGTATTATTGATTTTGCTTCACTTTTACTTACTAAGTTACTGTTTACTTCTCTTTCATTTGCTGCACACTCAAATCCTATGATTTTTATAACTGATAGTCCATATCAATATAATTCAGTTATGTTTTACTTAGAATTTGCAACAATACAAAAAAGCTAAACCAAATGCAAATGGCTATGATTACCCTATGTTAAACTTTACTGGGAATTTAGTTTTAGAATATTATTAATTATGAGACACATCTTGCCTTCTTTTCTTTTTGGTAAACAACAAAAAGTAAAATCTGTCATTTTCCTATATAATGTGAAGACTTGCCATTATAAGTTCAGACATTTATGTCTATAACTTTTGTTGCTTACTGAGCATTACAGCCTTAGACAATGAAATTCTATACACATAGCATTTGTATTTATTAAAAATACTATATGTTTTATAGCAACTAATACCATGTTATAGATTATTAATCTTTCCCATTATTATATTAAAATGAATCCTTCCATAGTTCTGAACTAATATTTACACTGGCCCTATAGGGCCAATAAGATAAAACAAAAAGAATCAAGCTAAGAAAATCACTTATGTGTTAAGCTACATAATTTATTTTTAATAAATTCCAATTAAACTTAAACTACATTTAGTAGTTCAAGTTACTATAATGGCTTAGGGCTTAAAGCAATAGCTCTCAACCAGGATGGTTTATTCCCCTGCCTCACCCTGAATTTAGCAATATCTGGAAACATTTTTGGTTGTCACACTGGGAGAGGGGTGCTACTGCTATCTCACACAATGCTGCTAATTGAGAAAATCTGGCCTAAATGTTAAAAAAATATGTAAACTATAAATGAAATTGAACCAAACATATTTTCTTTTAGATTTTCTACTTAATTGAAAAATTAGGTTATAAATTACAAAACTAAACTCAAAATTGGAACTTAGTATCATAAATCTTTAAAAAATTTAGTAAGTAAAATCCTTAAAGATTTTAATAGGATGAATTTTCCCTATATAAATAAAATTTTTAAAGAATTAAACTTACGAGAGGCATGGCAGCGATGAAGTTGAATAAGTATTTCTTGAAATCTTTTCTGCTACGACCAATGATACCACTGCAAACCACCACATGCAAAGCATTAGTTGCAAAAGAAGCAAAATTAACAATCAGAAAACTTCTACAAACCTGCAAAATTACTCTTGGAAATGTCTACTGAATCAAACGAATAGGAAAAAAAGATATGAAAGGAAAACATTTTCTTACAAAAACATATTTGCAAATTTTAAACATTATCATTTTAAAAAGCCTGTTTGAACTTCACTCTGCAAATGACAAAATCAAGTACGAATGATAACTAGGGGCTGGAGTATAGCTCATGGCAGAGCTTGTAGAATGCCCTGGGTTAGAACCCCAGCATCTCCGCCCCCCAAAAAAGAAAAACAAAAACTGATAACTAGTTCTTTCATTAAAAAGGGAATTTTTTAAGGCTTAAGCTGCCACAGAAAGAGTGTAACAACAACTAGTAAAACGACAACTTCATGGCGACAGAAGAAACAAACTTTAAAGAGTCAAGAGTAAGTATTCTATGCTTTGTGGGCCACAGGGTCCCTGTTTGAAACTACTCATTTCTGCCACTGTAGAATAAAAGCAGCAAAGAAGGGTCCTGGCTGTGCACTAATAAAATTTCACTTAAACAGACAGTGGGTAGTGAGATTTTACCAGTGGGTTCTAGTTTGCCTAACCTAGCACTGAATGATGGATCAGAGAAGCCTGAGAATGTTTCTGTAGAGGCCTTAGATCCCTTGACAGTTCAACTAACCAGCTCCTCTTTTATCTGCTTTTGAACTATTTTACATATTTATGTTTTTAAAATATTTACTATAAGTTTAAAATAAGGTTTTTCTACTTTATTAAACAGTTTGAAAGCCATTATTATATCATATAGGTAAAGGATCTTTTAATATGTCTATGATTTACTAAAGAGATGTAATTTATTTGATCATGGAGTTTTTCCCAAATAATCTTTATTAATATTCCCAAATATAACAAAATACATTTTGAGAAACACTGGACTAAATGATTTAAAACTAGCTCCCCATAAAAAAAATGACTGGTGGCAGGGAGTGGTGGCGCACACTTGTAATCCCAGTACTTTGGGAGGCGGAGACCAGAGGATCCGGGTTCATGGCCAGCCTCAGCTCTCTCTCTCTCTCTCTCTCTCTCTCTCTCCCTGTCTCTCTGTCTCTCTCTCTCTCTCTCTCTCTCTCTCTCTCTCTCTACCTAGTGAGGCCCTCCCCAACTTCGTGAGACCCAGTTTCAAAATAAAGTATAAAAAAAATAGGGCCGGGGGTGTAGCACGGAGGTAGAACGCCCCTGGGTTCAATCCCCGGTACCGCAAAAAAAAAAAAAAAAATGACTGGTACATGATAGAGAAATAATTTCCTTGTTATGAGGGAGTAGGCAAATAAATTGGGGGAAATCTGTGTTTTAAAGAAAGCTAACAAATGTCTTTACCAAAGATCTTCTCAAAGATTTAATATATAATATGATACTTTCAACTCTTTGAGAAGGGTTTATAGCATCATTTTCTTGGACGACACCTTGGAAAATGCTACCTTCGACTAAGGGAAACATTAATAGTCCAATTTTGATATGAGCCTTAAAAAGCTTATATCAAGCCAGGCGTGGTGGCGCACGCTGTAATCCCAGTACTTTGGGAGGCGGAGACCGGAGGATCCGGGTTCGTGGCCAGCCTCAGCTCTCTCTCTCTTTCTCTCCCTGTCTCTTGCTCTTTCTCTCTCTCTCTCTCTCTCTCTCTCTCCTTAGTGAGGCCCTCCGCAATCTCGTGAGACCCAGTTTCAAAATAAAGTATAAAAAATAGGGCCGGGGGTGTAGCGCGGAGGTAGAATGCCCCCGGGTTCAATCCCCGGTACCGCAAAATTGGACAAAATTTTTAAAGGGCAGCGTACATCTTTAAAAGCAAAAAAGTTTTTTAAATGTTGTTTACAGAAATAAGAATATTAGAAACATTAAGCAATTAAAACAGTACAAAAAGTTTAGAAGCTTAAGTTAAAATTGTTTGAATCAAACTACATAAAACCATGGTGGTTTAGTGCTGCCCAAGCTGTGAAACACACAATTATGAAATTTTGGTAAAGCACACTCCATCATTCAGCAATGGTTTACCATTGGAGCTGCAGCTATTAATTTAAAATATGTTTTCCTGAATAAGGCCTTATTTCTGCTTATTATTCCACTGCAAAAGAAAAATAATAATTAATTATACTAGTGCTGATCATAATTACATCCAAAATATATAAGGATCTTTTACAAAAGATGGTTTGGTGATTTTAAAATGCTGCTTGTAGCCAAATGGGTGAAAAGAAAATATATCTTTATGATTAGAAAGAGTAGTAACAGGTTATAAAGGATTCTCCTTCAGATCATGGAATTACTACAGTTTCTATAGTAAAGAAGTTGCCTAATTAAGATATCTATGAAGTTGTTCATTTCAATATTATCAATTGCAGTGATTGATAATATGACATATAAGAAGTCTATAATGAAAAAATATAAAAAGTATTAACTTAGAAGTAGAAAGGTCTAAAATTTTTTTCCTTTGAACAAACATGTTCAATGTGGTTCACTGAAACACTTTGATATTTTCCTTCAAATTATCTTATTATTTTTATATACCCAACATGGTGGCTCTTTTAACCCCCCATTATCACACTTGTCATGCTGTATTTTATTTTTGGATTCTTTGTCTCTAATCCCCTACAAATTGTCAGCTCAGCAAGCCTTGGTACAGAATGTCTCCTGTTCATTGGCATGCACACATCTCTATCCATGTAGCAGTGCCTGACACATAGGAAACATGCAATAAATATTTTTAAGCAAATGCACAAATACATAATTTGATTTAAGTATGGTTCACTTAAGTTAGAATGTATTTTTTGTTTAAAAGATAATGCTTCAATATGAGACAAATCAGAATTTCAAACATATAGGAGGAAGGAGAAAGGACAAGTACCTTTCAATGAGTGTTCCATTTTGAATCATCCAAACATCACAGTATGTTCGAGATATTAGCATAACAGCAATAAGTATCAAGTATCCTGTCTGAAATAAACCAAATATAGAAAATTAAATGTATTTTAGAAAATTAAAAGAAACATTATCTGGTAAATATTTTGGTTTCAAAGTTTTATTCTAGTTCAATACAGTTGGCCTACATTATACCTATAGGTAAATAGAGTTTTAAAGGAACCTAAAATTATAATAAAAATGGAACAGGCCTTGTAGATGATTTAATCTTTCACACCCAGATTTAAAAAGTGAATCCCAGGCAGGTCAAATAACTTACCTTCATATAGACAGTCAAAAACAGAAGCTAGAAGTATAACTTAGATTACTTGAATTCTGTGTATTGTGATTTTTTTAAATATACAACTTTAACAAAGGAAAATGACAATAACAGTTAATATATAATTAAGCAACTAGTGAATACTGAAGCCTAAAATTTTGCCTAAATAGAATAAATTTGTTTTGGTTTGTTAAAAAAAAAAAAAAAACCTCTACCAGTGTCCCTATCTTTACAGGGCTTTCAATTGAGCTACGAAGGCAAGATTTATACATAAAAAATAATAGACAAATTGAAGCAAGCATACTTCTGTAACTTCATATAAGTAAAAGGATAGGAAGGTTGGTATAGTGAAAGACCTTAAAGTCTCAGACCTTAAAGACAGTCTAAACTCTAAATTAATAACTGAAGCGTATATTAAATAGACCAAGTAAAACAAAGTACAGAGTGAAGATTATGGGTAAAAAAAGGTGAAGGATTTAATGGAAAAGAGAGATTAAAACCATATTAAGTATGGTACTATGTATACAGCAGAATCTAGACAATATAAAATTACTGTAAGCTTCTACTAGGTAGAACAAAATGTTAAAGTGATCTTTAGAGAATGTTACTTAAGCAATGCTGTGCAAGATGAATTATAAAGAGGGGTGAGATGAGAGGCTGGGTGACTAGCTAGGAATCAGTTCTCTCTCTGTACATGAGATGAGAATCCTACAGCCATGCTGTCCTCCCCACCAACACACACATTCCAAGTTGACTTTAAACTTTCTAAATTGGAAGAATATGACAGTAAGATAGAAGCTAAAGTCAGATAAAAGGACCTGGGGAGTGGAGAGGGGCATTTGTTGGATACTGTGTTCAAAGTTATTGAAGTGAGAGACAACTGCATCTATTACTTACATAATTTTTGTGAAACAAATATTGTTTTTAATAACATGAAGATACTGGATATACCCTTTAAGTGAAAGATAAGGCAGAAAGTCATAAGCATGGAGTATAACATGAAGCCATAAGAAGAAAGACATCAAAGAAAGTCTGTAAACGAGCTGTGACATCTGTTTGCCAGAGTTAGCTAGCAAGAAAGATATCACCATCCTACCCTATCCCACCACCCTAAAGTTAGGGTATTCAAATACAACAGAAGAACCTCGACTTTAATAAATGCTAACTGAACTGTACATGTCAGTTTAACTATAATGCCAACTTTTATCTCAGACCTTAAAGATAGTCTGAACCCTAAATTGATAATTGAGGTACTAAGCTGGGCGTGGTGGCGCACGCTTGTAATCCCAGTACTTTGGGAGGTGGAGACCGGAGGATCCGGGTTCGAGGCCAGCCTCAGCTCGCTCTCTCTCTCTCTCTTTCTCTCTCTCTCTCTGTCTCTGTCTCTGTCTCTCTCTACTTAGTGAGGCCCTCCACAACTTCGTGAGACCCGGTTTCAACATAAAGTATAAAAAATAGGGCCGGGGGTGTAGCACGGAGGTAGAACGCCCCTGCGTTCAATCCCCGGTACCGCAAAAAAAAAAAAAAAAAAATAATTGAGGTACTAAGATAACATTAGACAAGATAGTTTATTTCTTCCTCCATTTTGTATTTTTGGTTTAACTTTTCCTCAAATAAGTACCAAGTTTACTTGTCTCACTGTAGCAAAATCTGGCAAGTTCTGATTACTGACAGTTCTTAAATGCCTTCGTGTTCAGGATGTCCTTAGAAGCACGACTATTCCCATTATTAATGTGTTCATGCAACAGAAACTAAAGATTTGCACTGATTTAGGCAATCCATCCTTCACCTTATGATATATATGAACTTCTATACATTTGCATGCTGTATTTTCATTTCTTTAACTCTCTCTCCCATCTTCTGTGATTTCTTTTTTTTTTTTTTGCAGTACCGGGGATTGAATGCAGGGGGGTTCTACCTCCGAGCTATATCCCCTGGCCCTATTTTTTATTCTTTATTTTGAAAACGGGTCTCACGAAGTTGCAGAGGGCAACTAAGTAGCTGAGGCTGGCCGCGAACCCAGATCCTCCGGTCTCAGCCTCCCAAGTACTGGGATTACAAGTGTGTGCCACCATGCCCGGCATCTTCTGTGATTTCTTAAGGAAGTTTATTTTGCTTTCTTGAACTGGGATTAAACTTGAATTTTTATATCCCTCAAAGATAGTACATAAAATGAACCTACAATGCGGCTAGATCCAGGCAAAACTGGTAGGCTGGCCAAGTAAGCCCCTTCTACCTCCCTTACTAACTCCCAGGGGACTATCAGCTCCCTCACATCCGCTTTACATGCAGCAAACCCCTACTGCAGCTAAAACGGGCACTGAGGTGAACTGATCAGAGAAGCTGCACTTTAAATAAGGATTCTTCAAGGCCAGGTTTCATAGAAAAGAAAACAGTTGATTATGCCTGAAAACTTTCACAAAAAAGAAAATTGAGTGTTATGCCATTTTTAAAACCATATTTAGGTTTGTGGGGTAGAGAGACAAGATGTCAGAGACAAGCCACTGAACAAATGAAAGCACAAGCACAGAGCACAGGGCCTGATCATGAAACCAAAGACTCTTCTAAGCAGATGATACTGAAAAGAGTCAAAGTCAGACTGCGATTTACTCAGTAAGAAAAAAGAAGTCAAATATTTTTTACTAAAGCTTTAGAAAGAAAATTAACTGGACACAGAGAAAAGCAGAATGACCAAGTATGAGATACAATAATCCAGATAAGATAGAGAAAACAGTGGGAATGTAAAGGGAGAGGCTAACTTATAAGGAACTCAAGGGTAGTTGGAAAAACAATTAAAATATAAGAGGAGTAGGGGTGTGTGTGTGTGTGTGTGTGTGTGTGTGTGTGTGTGTGTGTGTGTTACTGGGGATTGAACCCAGGGGCATTCTACCACTAAGTTATACTCCCAGCCTTTTTTATTTTTTATAAAAATAAAAAATTTTTACTGCAGCGCTTTGGGAACATCTTAACTTTGTCTAGCTATTATTAGATTAAAATAATTTTTTAAATTAAATGAGAAATACTATGTTTTAAGAAGATAAATTTGGCAGAAAAGTTTTGTTTTTGTTTTGCAGTACTGAGGATTGAGCCCCAGACCTTGCACATGCCAGACAAGTGCTCTACTTCTGAGCTATAGCCCCAGCCCTCCACAGAAAACAGTTTCAAAAACAGATCCTAGCAATAAGACTAATTAAAGAACACTATAATATCCAGGTAAAAATAGGAGGAAAAATTATCAGATCCCAGTGAC
The DNA here is from genome assembly GCA_004027185.1 of Glis glis. Taxonomy (NCBI): domain Eukaryota; kingdom Metazoa; phylum Chordata; class Mammalia; order Rodentia; family Gliridae; genus Glis; species Glis glis. The sequence goes on from PVJS01022428.1 coordinate 26,527, forward strand.
TAAAAGGATGAGACATGGGGAGTAGGAGACAAAGGTGATAATATTTCTACACATAATGGGAGAATGCTGAGGCGAATGAAGATGAAGAACAAAGCATATCTTAATTATTAAAATACCAAATAATGACAAAAATAATCTTGATAAGATGGTTAAAGAAAGAATAATACAAATTTATTTCTACAACCAAGTATTTCTGAAAATACTTAAAGTATCCAGATACAATTTTGGGTATCTTAAAAATATATTTAATCATATATGAAGAAGCAATCCTCAAACATCTTAATATTTTTTTTTCGGACTAGGGATTGAACCCAGGGGCATTCTACCTCTGAGCTATACTCCCAGCCCTATTTTTTATTTTTTATTTTGAAACAGGGTCTCACTAAGTTGCGGAGGGCCTCACTAAGTAGCTGAGGCTGGGTTCAAAGCTGCAATCCTCCTGTCTCAGCCTCTTAAGTACTGGGATTACAAGCGTGCACCACCACACCTGGCTCAACATCTTAATATAATAAAAAGTTTTTGCCTTTTTCAATTTAGTCTTCATTTTATTGACAGCATTTAACTATAATAAAGCAACACCATTTCAGGTAGCTGCATTGTTAATACTCTTTAATATTTCACATAATAAAATAAAATGAAATAATATCTCAAAAAACTTTTTTTTCCGGTACTGAGGATTGAACCCAGGGGCATTTTACCTCCGAGCTACACCCCCAGCCCTATTTTATTCTTTATTTTGAAACAGAATCTCACTAAGTTGTAGAGGGCCTCACTAAGTAGCTGAGGCTGGCCGCGAACCTGCAATCCTCCTGTCTCAGCCTCCAAGTACTGGAATTACAAGCATGTGCTACCATGCCCAGCAAGAGAAAACTATTTAAAAACTTGCACTGAACAAGAGTACTTGCATGAGAGGTGATAATTTAGAGACAAAAATTTATTAGACTTCTTTACTTAAAAAGAAAGCATTTGCCCTTTGGCATAACCAAAGCATTATGATTTCTTGTTCTGATCTCACAAATCTTAAAATTTGAACACTTAACATTACAATTTCATAAGACTTACCTCTTTACAAAATGTTCTAGGGACCATGATTTTCAGAATCTGTGAGAGCCTTGATAAAAACACCCTGTCCACCATAGCTCGCTCTTTTTTTCCTTCTTTCTATATTGGGGGGAAAACAAAAAAATTTTAAGATAGTTATAACAAGTAAAATTAAAGAACTATGTTTCATCTCAGTCAATACAGACAACTATCAAGATGAGTACTACATTCAGAGAACAAAGACCTGGACTGCTTTTCACATTCAATCGGTGCTTCCAAGAAAGTAAGACATTACTAGAAACTGAATAGGCAAGTGAGAAGTTCTGGAGCCATCTAAATATCTGGGAGAAGAACAGCACAAGCAGAAGAAACAGCAAAATAACAAGGTAAAAGTATATTTAATGTGCTTCAGGAATAACAATGACCAGTCTGGACCTAGCTATGAGAAAGGCATAGTAGTAGATGAGATCAGAGAGACAGCCAAGAAATGGTCAAATACTTATTGGGTGTGTGTGTGTGTGTGTGTGTGTGTGTGTGTGTGTGTGTGTGTGTGCGCGCGTGCGCGTGCGCGTGTGTGTGTAATTATCCACTTCCTGATTAACAGAGACTGTGTGTGGGGGGGGGATACTGGGGACTGAACCCAGGGTCATTCGAACTCTGAGCTACACTCTCAGCCTTTTTTATTTTGAAACAGGGTCTCACTAAGTTGCTGAGGGCCTCGGTAAGTTGCTGAGGCTGGCAGCGAATCTGCGATCCTCCCGTCTCAGTCTCCCAAGTACTGGGATTGCAGGAAGAAGGGGTAGATTTTAAATGTGTAAGTGTAGAGCTGGGCATGGTGGCGCATGCTTGTAATCCCAGTACTTGGGAGGCTGAAACAGGAGGATCTCAGGTTTGTGGCCAGCCTCAGCTATTTAGTGAGGCCCTCCGCAACTTTGTGAGACCCTGTTTCAAAATAAAGAATAAAAATAGGGCTGGGGGTGTAGCTCAGAAGTAGAATGTCCCTGGGTTCAATCCCCAGTACCGTAAAAAATAAAATAAAAAATAAAATAAAATAATGTGTAAGTGTGATCGGAATAACAAAGATTTTAAATGTGTGTGATCTGGATAACAAAGACTTAACAAAATAAATTCTGGACAGGATTTTCCCTGATATCAATTACAGAAAACTTCCGAATTCTTTATCATTTAACATTTCTAATACGCAGTTTGCTAATTCACTCTCTGTTCCTCATAAATTCAAAGACAGACAAGGTTCCTTCACTCATGCAGTTCACAGTCTAGCAGGGGAAACAGATGAAAGTAAATCAATAAATTATTATAGGTTGACTAGACAGGGTTATAAGAAAAATAAGAATGGTTCACACAGGATGACCAGAAAGATCTCTTGACATTTAAGCTGAGAAATAAATAAAGTGAAGCCAATGTTATCTTGGAGGAGGGGAGGACTGGAGAGAGTGAAGCACAAGGAACACAAAGCACAGAAACCCAATGTTGGGAATACAACTGGTGTGTACACGTAACAGCAAGATGCTAAGCAAAGAAAACAAGAATGACAGAAAGTGAAAAGGTAAGTAGGGCTTATAAAGGACAGAGCCTTTCGGCCATATAAAGGATTGAAAATTTATTGTCAGTGTAGAGAGATTTAAAATAAGATAACTTTATCTCGCTCTGAGATTTCTTTATTTCCATTGGGCCTATGAACACCTTGTGGTAGAGGTATTTACTTCGTTGATGGTGACATCATTAGCCCATGGTAGAGGATATTTACTTTATTACCCTTGGACTGTTTGGGGGAACGAGCTAGAAAAACTTCCTGGAAAAGACAAGACACTCCAAAACCCCAACCCCCCACTCAGTCCTCTTCCAACTCCCATAATCACAGCTCACTTATTTGGTTAACTACTGTGTTTTTGTTTTGCAGTACTGGGAATTTAACCCAGGGCCTCACACATGTGAGGCAAGCAGTCTACCACTGAGCTACACTCAAGCCTTTTCATTATATTTTTTAAATTCTGTCTCAGTAAGTTGCCCAGGCTGGCCCCCAACTTGTGATCCTCCAGCCTCAGCCTCCCAAGCAGATGGGATTATAGGCATACATTACTGCACCTAGCATTACTATGTTCTTGACAAATACCCATGATAGAGCAAATACTATTAAGTGTTAGATAAACTTTACTGTAAATATGCTTTAATTAAATTAATAACTAACCTGAACCTTAAAAGAATAATTTTAGTGCTAGAATAAACTACCTTCCATATGACAGACACTATTCTTAGTGATATATGTATACATATATATATTTATATATTTATTTCTAATAAATAGGGACTGAATATAGTTCAGAATTGTAGACAAAAAAAGTCTAAAGGCATTGTGTTTATAGGGTTAGAAAGGAAGACTAGGTAAGAATCAATCCGCCACCTTCCACTGAGTTATACCTCCTACTTCACTCACACATGCATGCATGCATTTATTCAACAAGTATCTACTTGACCCAAGGCATTATACCAAATGATAAGGACATATTAGTAAATGAAGCAGGCTAAAAGTCCTATGCACAGTCTATTTAGTTGAGCTAGACTATTTTCCTCATGCCAAATCTTACAACTTCAACGTAAACATCCCCTTTTATTTTCCTCAAACTAAAATACAGGAAGAAAAGAATAAAGAGCTGGGCGCAGTAGTGCACACCTGTAACCCCAGTACTTGGGAGGCTGAGACAGGAGGATTGCAGGTTTGAGGACAGCCTCAGCAACATAGCAAGACTCTCAGCAACCTAGCAAGACCCTGTTTCAAAACAAACAAACAAACAAACAAATAAATTTTTTTAAAGGGCTGGGGATGTAGCTTGGAGGTAGAATGCTCCTGAGTTCAATCCCCAGTGCTATAAAAAAAATTACATTAGTAGTATAGTTAAATCCAATAAGCTGACATTTATAGGTATAAATGAGTATTTATT
>PVJS01022429.1:0-30525 GCA_004027185.1 Glis glis
GGCCGTCCTTCCTCTGCACCAGGCAGGCTTTGAGTCCTGGTGTGTCTTTCATTCCAAGCCCCATACTCCAACCCACATCTTTCTTCTTTTTTTTTTTTTTTTTTTTTTTTGCAGTACTGGGGATTGAACGCAGGGGCGTTCTACCTCCGTGCTACGCCCCCGGCCCTATTTTTTATACTTTATTTTGAAACCGGGTTTCATGAAGTTGCGGAGGGCCTCACTAAGGGGAGAGAGAGAGAGAGAAAGAGAGACAGAGAGAGAGAGAGAGAGAGAGAGAGAGAGAATCTGAGGCTGGTCGCGAACCCGGATCCTCCGGTCTCCTCCTCCCAAAGTACTAGGATTACAAGCGTGCGCCACCACGCCCGGCTTAACCCACATCTTCTTAACTCCTTCCAAATTGCGACACAAGACTCATTTAGGTCTGAAGAAGGTATGCTTCAAGGAAAGTTTTCTTTTATTAAAATAATGGTCTTCAATCTTTCTCTTAGCCTCTGGGTTCTTTCTCCCAACCACTTTCATTTGCAGCACTGAAGTTCCCCCTGTTGACAGGTTCCAATACTTTTGGTTCCTTGAGGGCATTTGTCAGTGTAACACATTGCATGTTGTTTAAGGCACTCCATAATATTCTGTGGGACAAGGTCAGCACCTGCAAAGGGAGAACAGACACACTTCAGACCCTCGGCTCCAGCCACTGACTTCAGTACAACCACAGAAGGCAGAGCAGGCAACTCTGCAGTGCACACGAGAGGATTTACCCTCCCAAGGAATTTGAACTTAGGGGGTAGCTAATGAAATTAGACAGGTGTATCTCTTACTCACTAAGGCCAAGCAACTGGGTTTTGAGTGGGGTTTTCCTCTGTCAGGAGACTTTAAGGTGTGCAGGAAATTAAAGGTATTTTCCAAATATGATTTCTATACTGTTTTACCATCCCTCAAACACATGTATTCTAGTTTCAAATGCCAAAGTGCCCCCTATACCATGGGAAGATCCTAAGCCACAGAGCTCTGTCTGCGGAGCACGGTGAGACTCATCCTTCTGACTGAATCCTGGCTTCCTACCTTCCACACCATTATTTCTGCTGAAACTCATGATCCTCGTGTCAGGCTGAATTTATTTTTAGGCTATTGATTTCATTGGTTTCTCCAGTTTGAATTTATTCTGCCTTACACCCAGCATTCTAGAATTTCATAATTAGAAGTTACCTTAAACTAGTCTTCTCCTGTATCAACTAGAGGAGAAAGCCGTTCGGGGATATCTGTGTCAGGCAACCTTTAAGATGCTGTTTTGCCAGCCTCCATGGGTAGGCGTTGTTGACTGACTCGTGTTCCTTCAGAATACTCATGTTGAGCAAGGTATGGTAGCGCATGCCTGCAAACTCAGTACTTGGGAGGCTGAGATAGGAGGATTGCAGGTTCAAGGACAGCCTCAGCAACTTAGTGAGACCCTGTTTCAAAATTAAAAAATAAAAAGGGCTGGGGGTATAGCTCTGAGGTAGAATGCCCCTGGGTTCAATTCCTAGTACCCTCCCACCCCGCCAATACTTGTATTAAAGCCCTAATGACAGTATATCAGGATATGACTGTATTTGTAGATAGAGCCTTCAAAGACGTGGTTAAGGGCCAGGTGTGATAACGTACAACTGTAGTCCCAGTACTTGGGAGACAGGTTTGCGGCCAGCCTCAGCAACTTCGTAAGAACCTCAGCAACTTAGTGAGACCCACGTTCAAAGTAAAAAAATAAAAAAATAAAAAAGGCTGGGCATATAGCTGAAAGGTAGAATGCCGTGGGTACAATCTCTATTACCAAATAAAAAAAAAATAAATAAAAGAGGTGATTAAGGTTAAATTAGGTCATCAGAATGGGCCCTAATTCAGTATGACTGGTGTCCTTACAAGAGGAGATTAGGCTCAGACACACACAGAGGAAAGACGAGTAAGGACCAGAGAGAAGGAGCCATCTCTAAGCCAAGAAGAGAGAACTCAGGAGAAGCCCACCCTGTAGCCACCTTGACCTCAGACCGCCAGGCTCCAGGACTGTGAGGAGGTGTACCGCTGTTATTGGAGGCCCTGGTGTGTAGTGTTCTGTTACGGCAGCCTGAGTGGACCAGTGCAACGTTCTGTCACAAAATTGGGGGACAATACATTTTATTTTATTTATTTATTCTTTTGCGGTGCTGGGGATGGAACCCAGGGGCATTCTACCTCCGAGCTACACCCCCAGCCCTATTTTTTATTCTTTTCTTTGAAACAGGGTCTCACTAAGTTGCGGAGGCCTCACTAAGTAGCTGAGGCTGGCCAGGAACCCAGATCTTCCTGTCTCAGCCTCCCAAGTACTGGGATTACAAGCGTGTGCCACCATACCTGGCTGGGACAGTCCATTTTAAAGTCACGTGTCTGCTTGCTGGAAAGGTTGTGTTCATACCAGTTGTAATTGTCCTCTCAGGAACTCACACGAAGACTCCTTTTTTCAGCTTTTTGCAGCTCTTTTCAGAAGAATTCTTAGTAATTTCAATGTTTTAAAAACTCTTTTAAGCCGGGTATGGTGGCATGGTGGCACACACTTGTAATCCCAGTACTTTGGGAGGCGGAGACCGGAGGATCCGGGTTCGTGGCCAGCCTCAGCTCTTTCTCTCTCTCTCTCTCTCCCTGTCTCTCTCTCTCTCTCTATACTTAGTGAGGCCCTCCGCAACTTCGTGAGAACTGATTTCAAAATAAAGTATATAAAAAAAAATAGGGCCGGGGGTGTAGCGCGGAGGTAGAACGCCCCTGGGTTCAATCCCCGGTACCGCAAAAAAAAAACCTCTTTTAGTCATTTTTTAAAATGTTGAATAATACCCAGGTCCTTTCAGCTCCATTCATTTTCCTTCAGATCTGTTCAGGCGTACCAGTAGACTTCCTAGAGTTCAAGGCCTGGAGTAAACACAAATCATCTAATTGCGTCCCAGCAACTGAGAGCAAAGAAGCTTCATTGCTGTCTGTTCACTGCAGAGCTGCTCTGTCCACCACGGCAGCCACTAGCGAGAGGTAGCTATTGATATTTAGATGTATTGAAAAGCAAGTGCTCAAACCCAGATATGGTTCATGGCTACCACACCGGATGGTGCGTACAAGAAACATTTCCATTAAAACAGGATGAGCTACCGGACGGAGCCGTGGAGATGAAGGAAGTTGCTTGTCTCTGCGTTCCCACCATTCCGTCCGACACTCAGGGAAGCGTGCGGTCTCACGCCAGCTCGGTCGCTCACATAAAGCACAGTCTCCTGACCCCTATTGCAGCTCATTCCACACCAGCACACTGCTGGCTGCCCGTAGAGTCAGAGTACTGAACGAGAACTCATTTCTGCCATTAGCTGCCATGATCTCATATGTTAAGGACACAAAGGAAATAGCCCTGGACTTAGTGTCTAGGTACGCTAGTGACGCTCTGTTCTAGAACTAAGCTGGGGTGTGACTGTTGCTAAACCACTCGCCTGGCCAGTAGGAACATATGCACAAACCAAGTCATAATACCCAGCATGAATATTCATATGGCAATAGCGCAAGAACACAGGGAGCTATTATCCTAAAATTCCCTCAGTGGTTACCCTGGAGAAGAGGGACCTGCACTGAGAAGGCTGGCAGAGGGACCGACGAAGGCCTGACTCCGGGCCGCCTTGTGCTTACAGGGGTGCTTGCTTTATAATCGTTCATGGAGATGACCATCCATGACTAATGTGGTTTCTGAATGTGTGCTACGCTTTACAATTAAAACGGTAACAAATAAAGAATTGCTTGTGACGGGGTGGTTGGCCCGGTCCCCAGGGCTTGCCCCCCTGCTGTGCGCGGCTCTGGCCTCCTTTCTTTCTCCTTCTGCATGGGCCCATTTCTGCGCAGTGGGCCCATGAGCACCTTGCAGGCCCCGCAGCCCCATCTGCTCCTCGTCTTTCCCCAGAAGCTAGCGGCCCTCGGAACACGATGCTTATTCTCGTCCTGCTCCTCACTAAGCTGGACGGAGACATGAAAGCTAACACATTAATGGGTGGCCTCTGAGGTAGAGAAGAGAAACTCCCTTGTGGGCAAGACTGGAGTATGTGAAGGTGTTCAGGGCACAGGGATGGGCAGTGTGACGATTCCAGGGACGACACTCAGGAGTGTGCAAGGGGGGGTGGGTTTAAGGGTCACAAAAATTGGGGCCTAGAGACTTTTTTTTTTGCCTGTTCCTTATTTTGAAGGTAGGAAAAGGGCCCAGCACAGCAGTCCTGTGTGTGGGACCTTCAGGGAAGGGCCAGGAGGGGGTTGAGGTCAGTGGCGGCTTAATCTTCTACATGAAAGAGCCGATGGCGTAGGAAGAGTGGTACAGGACTAAATTGAAAAAGAGTGCCATGGATTTTATCCCTCTAGATCTCTGGGCTTTCACATGTATTCTTTCCAGCCACCCGCCCTCTCATCTGTCAACAGAGTACTTAATCCAGGGCTGCAAATTCAGAGGTCCACACAGCCAGGCATATGACAGCGTGTGTCGGGTGGGCTGGGGGAAGGCCACAGGGAGCGATGGGGTCTCGGGGACCTGGGGTATAGGATTTGCTGACTGGATTTGCAGCCCCTGTTCAGCTGCAGCTCACTGTTGCCAGCTAGGAGAGCTGCCACAGCTTTTGTGTCAAGAACAGACACAGTTAAATTTTATGTGACCTATCTTGATCGTTAAATGTCAAAAAAGTGGGAGATTTTTTAAACAACAAGCTCACGAAAATGATTTCCATTTCTGCTGCCATCTCGGCCGCCTGAACGAGCCTCTCCTGACGCCTGGAGACCAGGTCTCTCCAGGCGGCACGCTCTTGGCACGGTGCTCAGCAGCCTCTCATGGCACAGCCGCTCAGGGAGTGGACTCTAGGCTTGGTGCTCCACGTGGCGCTCAGCTTGTTGAGGGGAAGGTCCACGCGGAGGGCCTGTTTCCTGGGTCCGCCCTCACCTCAGAGCAATGGTGCACGTGGTGGATTTACCTATGTATTTGCTCACAGGCTCAAATTCTCCTGATTTCCAAAGACCTCGGCTGAGTGGCTTGTCATCCTGACCCCATTCTGTGTCCCCAGAAAAACCAGTTGCAAAGAGGTGACCATGGGCAGCCCAGGTCTTTTTCTGATAGAAAAGAACACTGCTGAACTAGAACAAAGTCTTGGACTCCTGTTCCTGTGGTCATGTGGGCCTTGATGTCCCTATGTGTCAAATCCCCACAGTGGACCAGGTTAGCTCGAAGAACTCCATAAAGGGGAGTGTACCAGTGTGCGAGGTCTCAGGGGGCTGTACTTCCAGGAGGGACAGCACCATGTTCGAGGCCCAGCCCCCAGCGCCCCTTCAGTAAACTCCGAGCTGGGGAGCTGGGCAGGCAGCGCAGGCCTGGGGGCAGTGGGCATGGGACAAGAACCACAGCGAAGTCAACAGCAAATGTGTGAAGGGAGAGACATGTTAAGTAGCTTGACCTGACACATCCTGGTGTCTGCATACACCACAATATCATATCATATACCTCAAATGGGTAGAATTTTTATCTGTCATCTGTACCTTAATTTAAAAAAACAAAACAAAAATCCCAAACATAAGCCTAAAACATGACACAGAGCAAGTGGTAGTGCCACGTGCATCGTGGTCCTCAGAGGCAGAGCTGGGCCCGCAGGACCTCTGGGTGCTCAGCGTCTCCCTGCTTCTGCCTGGAGGTGGGAGGGCTCTGCTCCTGACTCTTTATGGAAGGCGAGTGGCAGAACTCCTTCACTGATAGGTTTGTAAACAGGAATTATGTGTCATCAAAGACAGAGCAGGGTGGCCTGGCAGGGGAGTCCCTGAGCCTTCTGCTGTGCGTGTCCCCTGCTGCCAGCTCCATTCCCCCAGTGCAGGATGAGGAAGCGCAGCTGCTTCTGCACAGCCCTGGAAAGCGGTGTATTTTCTGTGCTTTGAACCAGGTGATGATGAGCATGTTTAAATACTTTTACATGTTTTTGAGTTTGGACTGTAAGAAATAAACATCTTCTTGTTACTCAGTGAAAACACTTACCGACACCGAACTGAAATCCCAGTAGAATCAACAGGTATGTACTCCTACCCGGTATGCATTGGTATTTTCTAGACTTCAAAGAAAAAGGTGTTGTAGCTCATGGAATGGACTTCTCTACCTCGCTAAGCGTCTCTAATGGCTGCATGAAGATGCTGCATTTCTTTAGGCATCCCTAGGATAAACCTATAGCCTGGAGAAAAGGGCCAAAGCGTCTTTCAAGAGGACTTCCAAGCAGAGCTCTTTGTCCTAAGACTCACTTGCAGATGAGAAAACACATCTCAGAAATATGTGACATAGCCAGGAGTGGAGGCGCACGCTTGTAATCCCAGTACTTGGGAGGCTGAGACTGGAGGATCTGGGTTCGCGGCCAGCCTCAGCTACTTAGTGTGACCCTCTGCAACTTAGTGAGACCCTGTTTCAAAATAAAGAATAAAAAAATAGGGCTGGGGGTGTAGCTCGGAGGTAGAATGCCCCTGGGTTCAGTCCCCAGTACTGTAAAAAAAAAAAAAAAGAAATATGTGACATGCTCAAAGTCACTGTGAGTCACGAAGCTGGGATAAGATTGTGTCTTTGATTCCTCCTGAGGGTCCCCCCCATTTCTCACATCAGGGACACTCTGCTTTGGTCTGGAGACACTGGAGTCCTCTGGCCTGGTGAGAATCCCTCCCACTGGGGAGATGGGGCCTTGAGAATGTGACGATTTCTCATGGAGGGCGGAAGGTCTCCTGTGGATCCCTGAGTGTCTATACATGCAGCAAGTCCCAGGCACTGGCTGGGCTGGCCTGGTGGGAGGGGTGGTGGCACCTTGGCTGCACCTGGTGAGGCCCATCCAGCGACCTGGGGTGGCGGATGGGAAGCTGGACTCTCAGTGTAAGGAGTCTTCCTGCAGGTAAAACAGGAAACCTTTCCACACAGGACATGTGTGGACAATAATGGGGGCTGGGAGATGCTGGGGGGGCTGCCTAGCCTGTTCCCCTCGCAGGCGCAGTCTTCTGCTCTCAGAGGGACAGCTTGCAGACTCCCTCCACCATGGATGCTCTCCTATCTCCTGCCCCTCCCGACATGAAGGCAGATGTTATCAGCTCTCATTAGCCTCTTTGACCCCAGAACTCGGCCAGGTGCTGTAATGGTTTCCACAGCTTACCTGGGATGACCTGGGAGAAGAGGAAACAGAAAACCAGCAGTAGAAAGCAGTGGGTATTCATGGTGTCCAGCAGGCTGGGCTTGATTACGGTAGAGGACAGGAGACTCCCTAGCAAGCTGAGCTGATAGAGGACCCAGGGTCAGAGTGCAGGTGTATTTATAGTGATGCAGGATCATCCAGCCTCGTAGAGGAGCTGCAAGGAGGTGTGTCCATCCGGAATAATGTTAGAAAAGTCACCCTGGGGACATTTGACCTGAATGGTTTCCAAGTCCTGGGAGCACATTTGCTGGAGCTAGATTTGCTTCTTATCCTGGAAACCCAGAACTGGTGCCTCTTGCCCGGACTATTTGTTTTCTAGGTTGGGAGTTCTGGGAAAGGTCACTCACATGAGGCTCCCTCCTACTGCAATGGCTCAAGCTGGTGGCTCTGGCTCCAGGCTGGTGTTGGTCCTTCTGTTTCACTGTGCCCCTCCGGGGTGGCCTCCGACACCATCTCTTGGTACCCGTCTTTCATACCCGTTTTTTGGTATGAAAGCTGAGCTGGTTGCAGAGTGAAATTTCTTCCTCAGTCTGAGGCAGCTTCTCGTCTCTCTCCTGATGTAGAACTTTCTCCTTGAGGGGGAAATACCAGATTCATTTTTCCATTTGAACTTGTGTTCCCAGGAATTTTTTACTGTGGTTCCCAGAGAGTGATTCCTCAACCTAGCCTCTCAGGGAGCTGGGCTGACCCTGAGGAGCTGCACCTGTCCAGCTGGGGTGTTATGTTAGCATATCTCTAAGCATCACTCATATGTTCATTGGTCCTAAAGTTTAAAAAAAATTTATGTATCTTTAATTTTCACCGTCATTCTGTAAATAGCATTCCTATTGTCATTAAGAGTCTAGTTTTCAAGAAAAAAGCCAACTCTGGTTGGTTAAGCAAGAGAGGAGCTTATTAAGATGACATTGGGTAGCTCTCAGCATCACTGTTGGGGTCTGCAGAACTTGGCTTGAGGCTTAGCCTCCAGGATCAATGTCCAAACTGTGCCACAGAATGGCCTGATGAGGGTCCCTGGGCTGCAGCTACCATGCATGGGACACCAGAACAGACTTAACAGACTGCAGCTGCTACCGCCACCAGCAGAAGGCCTCTTGCACCAAATCATGCTCCTTCCAGATAACTTCATTTTATGTGTGTGTGTGAGAAAGAAAGAGAGAGAAAGAGAAGAAGAAGGAGGAGGAGGAGGAAGAGGAAAAGAAGGAGGAAGAGGAGAAGAAGAACGAAGGGAAGAGAAGAGAGAGCAGAGCAAAGAAGAGAAGAGAAGAGAAGAGAAGAGAAGAGAAGAGAAGAGAAGAGAAGAGAAAAGAAGAGGACCTTGGGCCTCATCTCCCTCTAGCCCAGGTCCAAGTCCGGATGCTCTGTCTGACTGGCAGAATCTTGGTCACAGGGCCAGCTGCAAGGGAGTGTGGGAGAGACAGAATGTTGGGCATCCATTGAGCACTTTGGAGGGAGGGTTGTGTTTTTTTCACATCGGGCCCTGCAAATGAAGAATTCTCCAAACACTCGAAGGATGTTGGCTGTTGGGCAGACAAAACAAACAACAATCATTTATTATACTAGTGTTCATTATTTCTTTAATTCACAGGTATTTCGTTCCTATTATGTTCCAGGAAACCTTTTTTTAACTGAAAATATTTTTAGTAGTGATATCATAGTTCAGCATGCCACATGCTATTATTTGAATTCTACCCTGTCTTAGAACACAGCCTGGCTAATATATGTATATATATTATATATGTAATAAATATATATATATATCATTATATATATATATATATATATATATATATATATGTAATAAATCTTAGAGGACCCATACCACCTGTGCCAGAAAATCTTCGACTGACTTGGGGGTGCAGTGAGAGGTAAACTTTCTGGAGGCTTCTCTCAAAAGAATCACTGGAGAGGCAGGTGTGTAGGTTTAGGATGAAGCTTGGCAGGGGCTCTGACAGTGACATACAGGGACCATCCTGGGAACTGCGGGAAGGTGACTTAGTCCCAGGAAGGCAGGAGTCCTCTGGCCCCAGATGTTTGGTCTGCACCTGCCTCTGTATGGTGAGGTCCTTTTGGCTCTATCATAGAGAAGTCCATCGAAGGGTGGTTCCCAGAGCAGAAGTTCAGGTTAATGAGTCAGGGAGGGTGGGCGTATGCTCATGGAGACTGATTCTGAGCTGTGTTGATCTGCATTGGGCCTGCAGGGCAACAAGGCCATGTGTGCACACAGTTGGATAAAACAAGACACCATCCACCAGTCAGGAAAGCTTCATTAGTCCAGCCACACGCTGCCAGACCCAGTTAGTTTGGGCTGGTTGGAGCAGTTGGGTTGAAATGTATTACTTGGGTTTAAATAGGTGAGCTCTTGGGGAGAGAGAAAAGGGTACCATTGGGAAATGCAGACCCAGATCTATGAGCAGGACCAGTCACATTTCTGCCTGTAGTTAGATGAACAAAACCCCCAGCATATGTTTGTACCAGATCAACTAGAACAAAACCACAATCGATTTAAATGTCACCATATTAAAAGATGTACACAATGAGCCCACAACTGCTTGACTTAGAAGAAACATTCTTAACCCTAAATATCAAATGATTGACATGGGATTTGATTTTCAAAGAAGCATTCCTGGGAATACGAATTTTCCTGGGGACAAACCAGGAAAATCATATATTAACCTGATCTTCTGATCTTTGAACCATCTTCCATGGACTTCTCTATGATGGAGCCCAAAGGATCCCACCATACACCACACACACACACACACACACACACACACACACACACACACACATTCACTCAGTGGAAAGCTCACTTAATTTCTTTAAAAATTTTTGTTGCATTTCATGGTTTGGGAATTATGGTAATAAAGCTTTAGGTGGTTTTTATTTTACATTATTATTGTGAAAAACTTTACAGGTGTTTAATGACATAATCCGATACCTAGGCTTCTAATCCTAGATATAGTCATTCATGGGTATTTACAGGAGTTTGATTTCAGGACCTCCACAGATTCCAAAATCCCTGGATGCTCAATTTACTTGTATGAAATAGCACGCTATATGCACATGTTCCCAGATAATTTAAAATCATCTCTGGATAACTTACTATAATTAGCTCAATGTAAATGTTATAAAAATAGGTGTTATACTGTATTATTTACAGAATATTGACAAAGAAAAGATGTCTGTACATGTTAAGTGTAGATATAACTTTTTTCTACAGTATTTGTGATCCCTGGTTGGTTGAATCCATGGGAGGGGAACCCATAGATATGGAGGGCCAATTGTCTTCCATTCTGGGGCTCTGAACTTTGCTTCATGTTTTTTCTGCTTGTTCCCTCGGTCAGTGAGTTACCAACTGGGAATTTCACCTTCCCTCTGCCCATCAGGCCTTAAGGCTGATTATGGGCTCATTATCTAAGAGTCAGGGCAATTTTACATGACAACAAAATTAAATGGCTTACACTGGAGACTTTTTTCTTGCTCACATCATAGCACAGAAAGGATATTTCTAGTCAGTTGGGAGCTCCCCCGCCCCATATTATTGTGTGGAACTCAGGCTTTGCCTGTGTTGTGGTTATTTAGCTCTAATGTTTTAGGGGACTCATTATCTAACAACAGGAATGAAAGAGAATTGAAATATGCACTTACTGATCTTGGGAGGGACACATAAGATGTCTACGCCCATCCTCCTGGCAGGACAGTCCACGGTCAGATTCAAGGCCATGTACTCAATACCGCTCAGCTCCTAGTGAAATTATTGCCATGTGACATGCCAGGAAACCGCCTTTGATACATCATGTCTTCCTTTCTACAAAGGCCCTGTCAATTTTCTGAAAGCAAACTTCTAGAGACTTTCTTAGAGAAGAAATATAGGATTAAAAATTTAGTCCTTTTATGTAAAAAAAAATCCTAATCTTGCATTTACATGACTGCTATACTGTCTCACATGGATTTTAAAATGAGTATCATTTTCTTTAGAACATTGCATTTATCTATTACTTTCTGGAAGTCTTTCTTAGAAGAGAAGTCTAATACAAGAATGACTTACGTACCTTTGAAAGACACCCTATGTTTTCTACTTCTCTAGAAAATTTGGAACTTTTCTCATTTTAATTGTGTCCTGAAATTTCACTAGTATGTACCTAGATATTAGTTTATTTTTATTCAGATGCCAACCTGGCATTTCCTAGCTTCTTTCAATTTGGAAATTATATGTTTCTATATCTCTGGAAAAATTCTTTTCTATGGCTTATATAACTTATTCCCCCAAGTTTTCATGTTCTTTCTTCCTAGAATTCCTTTACTCAGATAATTTCTTGAGGGTATCATCAATGAATTTTATTATTTTTCTCATCTCTTTCACCTTTTCTCCTTTTTGTTCTTGATCAAATTCATCCTGTAGGTTTTATTTTAATATTTGTATAGGGCCAATCATTTTTTAAATGGCTAATATCTTCTTTCTTTCCTTGGATCAGTTCCCAAAATATTTTATTACTGTCTTAGGTATACAATATCTCAGAGGCAGTTTTTGTTTAATGTGGCTCTCTCCCTCTCATGGTTGTTGTCCTTGGTGTCTTGTTATTCTTGGTTGTGTATTTACATTTAGAAATGAAGATAACAATGTGTTCTTAGTAGGCAGGGTGTACTTCCTCAACTGTTCTATTAGAAGATCTATTTTTCTGATGAGCTTTTCCTTGATAGGCAAAACTGACTGGGAATTTAACATGAATTGGACATGCTCATAGCTAATTGCCATTTTAAGGTACAGTGTGTATAGCCTGACCAGCAGGATGTGTGCCTACAACATGCTTTAAATGTGCTTCGACAGTTAATTTTATTTGTCAACTTGGCTGGGAAATGCTGCGCAGATATTTGGTCAAGCACTGTTCTGTATGTTTCTGAGGAAGTGTGTTTTAGATGAGATTAGCATTTGATTTGTATCCTTTCATTTCACTGTCAGGCCCATGTGTTAGTAAAAGGACATGGGAAAGGATCAAGAAAGCAAGGCTTATTATCATTGAGGGTCAAGAGGAAGGAGGTACCGCAGGCCACACAGGGCCTCCATGGGAGACACCAGGATGTCTAGGGGTAAAGACAGGACCCTGGAGAAAGGAAGTCCAGAGTTTTTGGTTGGAATTCCTACGGCGGGTCAGGGCATGGCAGTGGAATAGTTAAAGATGGCATAATTTGGATAATTTCCATATGGTTTGGTCTGTAGAGTTGTCCTTAGTTGCCTCACACCTGGTCCAGAGGTGACTAAGGCAGAGGAATACTGTCTCCTGGGGTGTGTGAGCTGATGAGAAGAGAGTGGCTCTGGGCTGGTGAGTTTGCATATCATAAGCATGCTCCTGAAGGGGCCCTGTGCTGCTTCTTCCCAGCCAGAAAGGTTGTCTTGTCTGATTTTTGGATTTCACAATGTCAAAACATCATAATATGTGGAAAATAAAATATATGTAATACAACCTTTAAACTGGAGCATATTGAACAGTGCAAGTTACTCTCCATAATGTGTATGGACATCATTTGACCAGCTGAAGATCTTAATAAAACAAAGGCTGACCTCTTTGAAGAGACAAGGAACTCTGCCCGCTGATCCCCCTTGGACTCAATCTACCATTCCCTTCTAAGTCTCCAGCCTGCCAGCCTCTCCCATCAGATTTTAGTCACAATCACACATAGCATGTGACCCAATTCCTTGAAAAAAAGTCTTTCTCTGTACATGTACCTTCTGTTTCTCTGGATAACAGATACTGGTGTAAAAATACAGATACTGGTGTAAAATATGGGGTGGTTGTAGAGGAACCGAATCTTAAGGATGAGTTTCTGAATTGGTTCTGGGGCTTCTGGAATTGACTCCAATCCAGTTAATTCAAAGATACGAATGGAATCCTATTCAGCAATAAAGAAGAACAAAATAACAGCATTTGCAAGAAAATGGAAAGATCTGGAGAACATTATGTTAAGTGAGATTAGCCAATCACAAAAAAAGAAGGGACATATGTTTTCATTAATATGGGCAACCTAGGGAGTAGTGGGGATACAAAAGGGACTCCAATGACAACAGAGAACCCTCAGTGGTGCAAGGGAAGGGGTATAAGGGAAGGGGAAGGGCAAGAAAGAAGTGAATCTATAGAATTACTATCATAAACAATGTATACATATGAGATTATACCAACATCATTCTCAGTACTACATGTGGGAGGGAGGCGGGGGGGGGAACACCAAGAGTTGTGTGCATGTATGTTAACACCAAACTGATACTCATTGTGATGTGAGACTACAATGCACCAATAAAAACATATATAAAAAAAAGATACGAATGGCAGTTTCTAGTAGGAAAGAGGAGACCGAGAGCCCCTTGTGTGAACTGGTGCTAGAGCGTTTTAGTGAGCGTCCTCAGACCCCACAAGTCCCTGTGGCCACACTGGGTGGTCTCCCCCTGGTGCGGCTCATTGACTTATGGTCTCGTTGAGCGCTGCTCTTAATCTGGGGGTGGGTTTAGTTGCTGCCGCAGGTTCTGGTCAGGCATCCGGGCACTGGGGACTCTGCCGAGTGTGCATCGAACTGCTACTCGTTTTTGTCACTGATGCTCTGCAGTGCTGGTTTTAGAAGAGTGCCCTGTCTTCTTTGTTGGTGGCCTGCAGAAGCCACAATGCCAGTAGACGCCGACTCAGTCTGACCAAGATGGCACCGCTGTCGCTTCCGCCGACGCAGCAGTTCGGGTCTGTGTCACACGTGGAGGAGTCGCTGCTCTCCTTCACTGCTGCTATTCTGCACTTGCTGGATTCACAACAGGTTGCTGGCATCTCTGTTGGTCTTGTGTGGAAGCTGCAATGCTGGTAGCCGCCCATAAGGTTCTGCTAAGATGGCGCCGCTGCAGCCACTGTTGCCGCTGCCGTTTGGTCTCTTGTGTGTGGAGTGAGCCGCTGCTTGCTTTCATCTTTGCTGACCTGCGGTGGCTGAACTTACAACAGATCTCTGGCTTCTCTGCTGGTGGCATGTGGAAGCCGCAATGCCGGTAGCAGCCGGCATGGTCCAGCCAAGATGGTGCCGCCACTTTTCCTTAGGTAAGTCACTTGGAGCTTTTTACTTTCCTCTGTTTTGTCTTCTGGCTTTGATTCCATCACGTTTCAAATTTTTCATTGTTTAGTTCGAGTTTTTGTTGCTTTTCTTCTCCTGTCAAGAAGTTGCTTTCATGGCAATTGAGACCCAAGTCTCAGAGAGGTTGTAACGTGGTGTCTCCCTTAGTCGCCATCTTGGACCCGAGCATGTATGATTTTCTTGATGTGGTTTTGAATGTGTGTTGCTAGTAATTTGTCACTGGCAGGTGAGAGTGTGTTTGTCACACTGCACACCCACACTCCTATAATCTAGGTTATTCATTTTACCATGGCTCTTAGAAATAAATTTGTGAAGAAAGCCTTAGTATCCTTGAAGAGCAATGTGATGACATTTTTGTAGGTTAGAACTTAAGTTTGGAACTGTGGCCGTTGAATTTAGAAACCTAAATGCAATGGGAATAACTGATGCTAGGTTGGCAGGGCCAGTGGCCACACTCCACCCCCAAAGACAAGGGGTGTGGTTACTGTAATGGACCCCAGAGTCAAAGTGACAATCAGAATGTCCCAGCTTAGGAGACCTGTGGCAATGGGTAGTCCATTGTGGGATTCTTGGAAATGAAATAACCATGAAGCCAACAGAATTCTTGCATGATCTGTGTGAAAGAAATCTGAGTTAAGTTGATTGTGTCAACACAACCAAAAAGAAATAAAGAGGTGGGGAATAAAGTTGGGAGGTAAGGAAGTGTTACTATATGATTTTTTTTTGGCGGTTCCAGGGATTGAACCCAGGGGCATTCTACCTCCGGGCTACACCCCCAGCCCTATTTTTAATTCTTTATTTGAAACAGGGTCTCACTAAGTTGCAGAGGGCCTCACTAAGTAGCTGAGGCTGGCAGTGAACCCGGATCCTCCTGTCTCTGCCTCCCAAGTACTGGGATTACAAGTGTGCGCCACCACGCCCGGCTCTGTATGAATTTAAAACGTCCCCCAAACCTCATGTGTTAGACAAGGCAGCCATATTCAGAGGTGAGACAAGGGAAGGATGGCCAGGACAGTGTTTTCCCCAACTGCCTGCTGCATTCTCCTCTCTCCCCTGCACAGTGAGCTGACAAGAAGCTCTTACCCTCTTTCCCCCGCACCGTGATGCCCTGAATTACACTGTGTGGGGCCATGATCTCTGACACCTCCAGAGCTGTGAGCAAATAAATCCTTCTTCCCCTAAGTTTTGAGTGTCAGGTGATTGCATAACAGCAGTGACAATGCCAAAAGAATGCTGATTAAGGCAGGAAGGAAAGGATCCTACGTAAGACTACCCGATGGCAAGCCAGAAAGGTCTGTGCCATAAACAGGCTGGCACAGAGGCCACCACAACCAAAAAGGTACATCCACATTTACAAGGACATCTGCCCAGCACCTGTGTGCTCACCTTGGAAGACACCACTATCATTATAAATCATCATGACCAAGGATTATTGCTTCAAAGTATCTGATGTATTTTGTCTTTCAAAACTTTCCCTAATTTCAACCTTTTTGAATATATCCATAGTTTACTATGGATCAAATATTCCCATTGCTATGCTCTGCTATTCTCAGTAAACACCATCAGTGCTGTTGGAGTTTCTCTCTTTTTAGTTTATGCTGACACCTTAATAAACAGAAAATTTAAAAAAACCAATGAACAAATGTCTTCCTGAATCCTAAAAAAAGAGAATTATGGCTCCTCTGTTAATTACTATACTTAAACAGTTTAAAGACATACAATCCCTTGAAGGGAAGGGAGGTCAGATCTTGTTGAGAAAGAACCCCAGTATACTACTGAAAAGAAATACTGTTCATTACCCTTCTTTTTTATGTTTTTATTGGTGCATTGTAGTCTTACATCACAATGAGTATCAGTTTGGTGTTAACATACATGCACACAACTCTTGGTGTCCCTCCCCCCCCGCCTCCCCCCCCATGTAATACTGATAATGATGTTGGTATAATCTCATATGTATACATTGTTTATGATAGTAATTCCATAGATTCACTTCTTTCTTGCCCTTCCCTTTCCCTTGTACCCCTTCCCTTGCACCACTGAGGGTTCTCTGTTGTCATTGGAGTCCCTTTTGTATCCCCACTACTCCCTAGGTTGCACATATTAATGAAAACATATGTCCCTTCTTTTTTTGTGATTGGCTAATCTCACTTAACATAATGTTCTCCAGATCTTTCCATTTTCTTGCAAATGCTGTTATTTTGTTCTTCTTTATTGCTGAGTAGAATTCCATTGTGTGCATTTCCCACAATTTCGTAATCCATTCATCTGTTGATGGACATCTAGGTTGGTTCCATAATTTGACCACTGTGAATTGTGCTGCTAGGAACATGGGTATGCATATATTACTGTTGTTTTCTAGTTTTAATCCCTTTGGTGTGATACCCAATAGTGGTATAGCCAGATCATATGGTGGATCCATTCCCAGTTTTCTGAGGAATCTCCACACTGATCTCCATAGCAGTTGAACTAGTTTGCAATCCCACCAACAGTGTAGAAGAGTCCCAATTTCCCCACATCCTCGCCAACATTTGTTGTTGTTTGACTTCTTAATGCTTGCCACTCTAATTGGGGTCAGATGAAATCTTAGAGTAGTTTTGATTTGCATCTCCCTGATTGCTAATGATGTTGAACATTTTTTCATGTATCTATTGGCCATTTATTTCAGTTGCCCACTTCTTGATCGGATTATTTGTTTTCTTAGTGTAAAGTCTTTACAAAGCTTCTTCTCATCAAAGGAAACCATCAAGAGCTTAAAGAGAAAGCCTATGGAATGGGAGAAGATCTTTGCAAGCTATCCTTCTGACAGAGGTCTAATATCATTACCCTTCTTTGACCATGGACTTTCAAGTTACTATTTGGCCTGAGCTTCTCATCACCAATAAGCTACTACCTGGCATACCAGGCCATGAAGCTGGGCATGCAAAGGGCTCTCCATCACCACTGGAAGCAGTTTGTACATGGTTGGGCCTGAGCAGGGATGAAGGCACAAGCGAAGTTCCAGGTGGTCCCCACTCCTGTCACCTAAGATTTCATTGATGAGGAGAATGGTCCTGGACTGTGTTCTGGTTTTCAAGGTCAGGAAGAGCCTGGATACACATCTTAAAAACCTCTATTGTCTGGGTCACTGAGAATGCCCAGGTCCAGTCAGTGTCCTCCACAGGAGAGCGTGCTCCTCTCTCAGCCTGTCCCTTGCAGAGCAGGGTATTGCATGGAAGACAACTTCTGGGACCTGGAAACAAATGCTATTGTCAGAGGCAAATTTCATTTGTGCTCATGACTGATAGCAGTGGAAAAGCAAATTGCTGCTGCAGGTTAAGGAGACAACAGCATCACATGCATCCTCAGGAGGATTAAGAGTTTTATTGGAGGAAAGGAAGGTGCCCCCTGCTCCCCCCAGGGGGGGGCGTCTGCAGGCTCAGTGGTGAGGCAGCACGGAAATGCAGGTGTGCTGAGTCATGGCGAGGGTCTGTGCAGCAGAGTGAAAGGAGCTGATCTGGAGCCCAGACATGAGAACTCGAGGATGGATCTTCCGGGGCTGCTTTCATGGTCATGAAGGAGGTTGTCCTTGCTAAGGTCAACCAACCAGCTGCTCTAAATCCAGATGGAAGAGGCCAAGCCCTGGCTCTGCAGATGGACCATGTTAGTGAACAGACTGCTCAGACCCTAGAATTTGGAGTCAGCACATGCCAGGACTTAGGTGGCCCTGCAGCTGTCTCCTCTGGCATCAGCTGGTAACCATGATCCCATGTGGCTGCTGCATTGCTTACCTGTGTATTTGGTGATAATTGCAAATGGCAGGGACATTACTCAAGTTATGGTCAGTAGTGTTCTGGACAGGCAGGCTTTGCGACACGGTGCATCTCATTCTCAAAGTCCTGTATCTTAACCCCACCTTTTCCAAACTGAGACACAAGACTGAATTTGGTCTGAAGAAGGTATACGTCAATGACAGTTTTCTTTTATTATAATATGATTATAAAGCCTTCACTTGGACTCTGGATTCTTTCTCCCTAATCACTTTCAGTTCAGCGGCAGCAAAAAAGCACCCACTTGTAACAGGTGCCAATCCTTTTCATGTGCCTGGGACGTCTGTTAGCGTAACATGATCCATTCTCGTTATAGCATTCCCTTTCAGCAGAAATACGGGCAAAGTCTTCAGCAAGGCCAGCTCCTGCAGGGAGTGAACAGAAACACTTCACACTCTTGGCGTGTAGCCTCAGTGACTTTACAACAATTGCAGAAGGCTGGACGGGCCACTCCAAGATGCACAAGAGAATATTTTCTCTACCAAGAAAGTTGCACATAATGGACCTTTGGGGTTGCTAATGAAATTAGGTGTATATGGCCCTCCAAGGAGAAGAAACAGTGTTTTGAGTGGGGCTTTCCTCTGCCAGTAGACTTGAAGGTGTGCAGGGAATTTGAGTTATCCTCTCAATATGATTTGTACACTGTCTTCCCATCTGTCAATCTCGTGTACTTTATTTTAAAAATTCTAAAGTGGGTACCATACCGTGGTCAGGTCCTGAATTATCCTGTCTACAGATAATAGTTATACTCATCCTTGGATTGAATCTTGGCTCTCGACCTTCTAAACCATGATTTCTGCTGAAACCAATGATCCTTATAGTCAAGCTGAATTTCTGGTGACTCTATGAAATTTTGTGGGTTCCTGTAGTTGCAGTTTATTCAACCTTCTACCCAGAATCACAGAATCTCATAATTAGCAGGTATCTTAAATTAGCCTTCTTCTGTAGCCACTAGAGAAGAACCTCTCTCTGTGATATCCGTGGTGAGCAACCTTTAGCCATAGTTTTGCTACGGTCCATTGGTGGGTGTTGTAGGCTGAGTCTTATCCACTCAAAATACCCATGTTGAAGCCTTAGCCCCAACATCTCAGAATGGGACTGTATTTGGAGATAGGTACTTCCAAGAGATGATTAAGTTTACACAAGATCATTAAGGTGGGCTCTAATCCTTTACAAATGTTGTCCTTCCAAGTCAGGTTTGATGGTGCACACCTGTATTCCCAGTACTTGGGAGACTGAGACAGGAGGATCACAGGTTTGAGGACAACCTCAGTAACTTAGTGAGGCTCTCAGCAACTTAGCAAGACCCTGTTTCCAAATAAAAAAAATAAAATAGGGCTGGTGGTGTAGCTCGGAGGTAGAACACCCCTGGGTTCAACCGCCAGTAACACACACACACACACACACACACACACACACACACACACACACACACTGTTGTTCTTACAAAAAGGAATAGGCGCAGACACACACATAGAAAAGTTGAGTGATGACCAGGAAGAAGACAGCATCTGCAAGAGGAGGAGAGGCCTCAGGAGAAGCCCACCTGCCTCCCCCTGACCTCAGACTGCCAGCACCCAGAACTGCGAGGAGGTGAATTTCTGTCCTTTAAGCCGCTGCTATGTGGACTCTGTCTTGGAGGCCTGAGCAGATCAGTTCAGTAGGCCATCACCTCCCTAGCAGACAGTCAATTCTAAATCCATGCGTCTGCTTGCTGAGTGGCTTGTCATCCTGACCTCATTCTGTGTTCCCAGAAAAAATCATTTCTAACGAGATGAAAACAGGCAGCCCAGGTCTTTTTCTGGTAGAGAGGAACACTGTGAAACTAGAACCTAAATCTTGAACTTCTGTTCCTATAGGGTAAGGTGAGCCTTGATTTCCCTACATGGAAAAAAAAAAAACCATGTAGGGTTGGTTCTAAGGACTGTTCCAGAAACAGGAGTGCACCAATATCCTGAGAGTGCTCAGGGGCCATAGCTCCAGAAGGACAGCGCCAACGTTGAGGCCCATCATGCCGCTTTCCCGGACCACACGTCAAGCTTGGTAGACAGAACAGGCCTGCGGGCAGTGGGCACGGAACAAAAACCACAGGAATGTCCTTGGCAACATCAAGATGGCGTGTGTGAAGTGACCTACATGGTAACTAGCTTGACTCAAAATAATTTAATGCAGAAGACACCCCAGTGGACTTAGAACACCCTCCTCCCTGGCCCAGACAACAAGGCCCAGTGCAGCATATAAAATCCTCAAGGAAATATTTGACCTGCTCAGCACCCTTTGCTGTGGTGCAATGGAACATTTGGGGACAGCAGTGGCTCCTCTGAGGAGGAGTTTGGCCCCCAGGACCTCTGGGTGCTCAGCGTCTCCCTGCTTCTGCCTGGAGGTGGGCGGGCTCTGCTTTGGCTCTTTGGGGAAGACTAGCTGCAGAACTCCTTCCCTGATAGGTTGTGCAGACAGGAATTACATGTCATCAGGGACAGGGCAGGGTGGCCTGGCGGGGGAGTCCCTGAGCCTCCAGCTGTGTGTGCCCCCTACTGCCAGCTTCATTCCCCAGTGTAGTACACAGCTGCTCCTACACAGGCCCCCCCAAAACAGTGTATTTTCTGTGCTTTAGTTGAAATCCTCATAAAAACCATAATTACATATAAAGGCAAACGCTGTAACTCTTCATGTCACAAAAGCTTCTTTTAAACCCTGTGGGTCTGGATTGTAGGAATCTCTGCTTGTTACCCGTGAAAGCACCGACTCACATACGACTGAAAGGGGAGTGTGATCGACCAGCATATATTCCTCTGACCTGGCCTGAACTGGCATTTTCTGGTCTTCAAAGAGAAACACGTTAGCCCTTAGGAAGTCGATTTCTCGACCTCTTTATAAGGTCTGTATTGGCTTCATGAAAAACTGTGCATTTGGAGAAAAGTGCAATAGGGTAGTTGGGAGAATTTCTAAGCCGTGCTTTCTGTCCCAAGACTCATTTGCAGATGAGAGAAAAAGTCTCAGAAATAATGTGACATGCGTGGGTCACTGTGAGTGACTGAGATGGGGTCCGACTGTGTCCTCAGTTCCTCCTGTGAGTTCTTCGTTTTGTCGCCTCAGGGACAGTCTGCTTTGGCCTAGAGGAGCTGGTGTCCCCTGACCTGGTGAAAATCCCCTCCCATTGGTGGGATGGAGTGTTGGGAATGTGGAGAACTTCTCAAGGAACGTGGAAGGTCACCTGTGGTTCCCCGAGTGTTTCCACACAGGGCCAGGCCCAGGCACGTCTGAGCTGGCCTGTAGGAGGGGCAATGGCATCTGGCCTGCAGCAGGGCACCTGCCGACGCCCATCCAGTGACCTGGGCTGCATGGGGCAGGTGCCTGTCTTTGGATGGGAAGCTGGACTCTCAGTGTGAGGCGCCGTTCTGTAGGTGAAGCACAAACTCCTTCCACACAGGACATGTTGCAGAGCCACCCTTGACTAGCCTTGCGTCCTGTCCAGGCTCATTCCTCTGCTCTCCGCTGACATCCTGGAGACTTTGAGATGTGCCAACTCAAACCAGTCCCCTCAAACCTGGTTGTCCTCTTGTCTTGTGCCCACAAGAACATCGAGGTGGCTGTCCTCAGCTTTCTGATGCCCACTGTCCGCAGTCCTGAGGAAAGTGCTGCAACAGCTTCCACAGCTTACCTGGGGTGATCTGAGAAGAGGAGAAAGAAAACCAGCAGCAGAAAGCAGTGGGTCCTCATGGTGCCCAGCGGGCTGTGTCCGATGGCAGGAGAGGACTAGAGACTCCCCAGGGAGCTGATCTGACAGAGGGTTCAGGGCTGGAGTTCAGGGATGCAGGATGACACAGCTTCAGGGAGCAATTTCCCCTTCCTCTGCTATCAGTTACGAGCCCAAAAGAAAATCACCCATGACAATAACATTTGCCCCAGCTTCCAGAAGTAGTCTTCCGTGGCCCTCAGGAGGGTTAAGAGGTTTATTGGAGGAAAAGAAGGTGCCCCCTGCCCTCCTCCAGGGGTGTCAGCAGGCCCAATGGTGAAGCAGCACTGACATGCAGGTGTGCTGAGTCATGGTGACTCTATGCAGCTTGGTCGTGTCATTGAAACAGAGTGGAGAGCGCTGATCCCAGAGCCCAGACGTGAGTACTGGAGGACGGAGCTTAAGGGGATGATTTTATGGTTGTGAAAGAGGTTGTCCTTGCTAAGGTCGACCCACCTGCTGCCCTAAGCCCAGACAGAAGAGGCCAAGGCCCTGGCTCTGCAGACTGACCCTGTGAGTGAGCAGACTGCCCAGTGCCTGGAATTTGGGTCAGCATCTTCTAGGGCCCAGAGGGCTCTGCAGCTGCCTCTTCTGGTCTTCGTTGGCGTCCTTGATTCCAGGTGGACGCTCTGCATTGCTCACCTGTGGGTCTGGTGATTAAATCAAGTGTCAGGGACATTACCCAAGCCACAGCCATCATTCCTCTGCACCAGACAGGACTGATGGCCTGGCGTGTTTCTCATTCCAAGCAAATAACTCCACATTTATTTAACCTCTTCCAAATTGAAACAAAGACTCATTTTGGTGTGAAGAGGGTGTGCCATAAGAAAATTTAACTTTTATTAGAATAATGATTATAAGTTCTTCACTCGGCCTCTGGGTTCTTTCTTCCAACTACTTAGCTCAGCTGCAGCAAAGAAACCGTCCATGGTAACAGGTGCCTAGAACTTTGGATCCAGGAAAGCAATGGTAAAGCCTACACTTTCCATGACTTTCCATGCATTTCCTTTTAGTATTTATAGGGATGACAACACCTTTGTGAAGTCCAGCACCTGCAGAGAGTGAACAGAAACACGTAAGACTCTTGGCTTGTAGCCCCTCTGGCTTTAGAACCACTGCAGAAGGCTGAGCGGGCGATGCTGTGATGCACGAGAGAGTGTTTTCTCTTCCAAGAAATTGCACATAATTGACTCTGGGGTTGTTAGTGAAATGAGTCAAGCGTGGGTCTCACTCACTGAGGAGGAGGAACAGGGTTTGCGTGGGGCTTTCCTCTTCCAGGAAACTTTCAGATGTGCAGGGAATTCAAGTTATTCTCCAAATATGATCTCTACACTGTCTTCCCATCCCTCCAACTCACAAAATTTATTTTCAAATGGTAAAGTAGGTGCCATACAATGGCAGATCCTGAAGTATCCTGTCTGGAGCACAGTTACGGTCATCCCTCCGGCTGAATCCCTGGCCCCCGTCTTCCACACCACCATTTCTGATGAAACCTATGATCATTATTATCAAGCTGAATTCATGTTTACTCTATAAAGATTTCATTAGTTAATCCAGATGGAATTTATTTTGCCTTCCACCCAGAATCCCAGAATCTCATAATAAGAAGGTATCTGGAACTAGCGCCTGTGTCCAATAGAGAAGAAAGTCGCTCTGGGTTATCTCTGGTGAGCAACCACTAAGCTATGGTTTCACCAGCCTCTGTGGCTGGGTGTTATAGGCTGACTGGTGTCTCCTCAAAATCCTCATGTTGAAGCCCTAACCCCAGGACCTCATATGGAGACTGTATTTGAAGATATATCTTTCCAAGAGGCGATTAAGGTTACATGAGGTCATTAGGGTGGGCTCTAATCCAGTGTGATGGCGTCCGCACAAGAAAAGATGCAAGATAGATGCACACAGAGGAAAGACGAGTGAGGACCAGGGAGAAGACAGCATCTGGAGGAGCTCACCCTGCTGCCAGCGCTTTGCAGTTGCCAGTCTCCAGAACTGGGAGGAGGTGTATTTTCATTGTTCAAGGCCCTGGTGTGTGGTACTCTGTTATGGCAGCCTGAGTGGACAAGTACCGTAGGCTATCACCTCCGTAGCGGACAGCCCATTCCAAAGTCATGGGTCTGTTTGATGGAAAGATGGTATTTAGTCTAGTGATAATTATCCTCTTAGGAACGTCCACTACAGTCTCATTTCTTGCCTTTTTTTGCAGTTAAGTCTAATATTTATTTTGTTATTTTTATGACTCTTCTCCTCATTTTTCTAAATCTCTAATGTCTAGACTCTTTCAGTCTTGTTCATTCTCCTCTGGATGTGCCCAGGTGTGTCAGACTTCCTGAAGATCAAACCCTGGAACAAACACAAAGCAACTAGGTGTGTCCCATCAAGAGAGTGAAAAGAGGCCTCACTCCCCTCTGTTCACTGCAGAGCGGTGCTGTCCAACGTAGTAGCACTTGCTACATGTGGCTATTGGATAATTAAATGAATTGAAATATTACTAGCCGTATTGCAAGTGCTCAAGAGACACATGTGGCTCATGGTTAGGGCATTTTTCTGTTCATGTTTAATATATTTCTACCATCATGGAAGGTTCTCAGATCGTGCTGCTGTGGAGAGAGAAAACCATTGAGCAACATTATGGTTCTTTCCTCCCATCCCATAACAGGAAAAGCATCTTTGGCCAAGGCCACTCGGCAGTTCACACGAAGCACAGTCTCCTGGTCTCCTGCTCACATTCTTCCTCTAATCACAGTGAGTCCCAGGGATGCTCCAGGACGGTCCTGTTGTAATGGCTGCATCACGATGTGGACCTCCAGCAGGATCGCACTTGACTGGACACTCCAGAAGTCTCCAGTTCCGGCTTTTGTCTCCTTTCATGGAAGGCTCTCAGTGCTGGGAGGATACTTAGAGGATGCCTAGGCCAACCCCTGGTGCACAATAGACTCCCTCCAAGTGATCGTCTGTTACGAGTAAGATCATTGCAACTAAAATTACAAAATTGTTGAAAATTAAGAAGGTGGACACATCCTTTCACTTACTGCATTTGTACAATATTCATATTGTTAGTATATACATTTTTTTCTCTATCTCCTGTTCTGGGTAAGATTAGACAGTAGAGATTTTTTTGAACCAAGGTGGACCTCAGATCTTAACGAGTTCATCTTTTTCTGATCCTTTCCCCAGATGAAGAACTGAGGTCACGTGGTCCTCGCCATCATGCTTCCACGCATGTAATTCCTAGCCAGGACCGGATGGGATCTCCTGACCCCCACCTCAGTCTCATTCCACCTCTCCACACTGCTGCGTGATTACGCTGTCAGTGTACTTAAGAAGAACTAAATTCTGGCATTAGCTTCAATAAACCCATATGTTAAGGACACAAAAGAAATAGCAATGAACTTAGCATTAGTGAACATTAGTTATACTCCGTATTCTAGAGCTAATCTTTAATGTAATCTTTGGTTAAATTACTCACTTGTCTGGGCCCTACATCCTCACATTCAAAACTGAGGCTGCTAGAACGTATGGTCTCTCCCATCTGACATTCTGAGGCTGGTCACTGTTATGAGATGGGTGACTAACGCATTCATAGCTGCAGTAGTCATCCAAGGTATGCCTCGCATTTCTGTACTTTCCACACAGGAAAACTGAAGCCCAGAAAGATGCAATGAGTGTTCCATTATTTTATAATAGTCAATCTATCTTTTGCCTGTTTCTAAAAGCTATGCTTCTGCCACGTCTGCTCCCAGGGAAAAAATGGCTCAGCTTATTAGACAACTATGTGGGAGAGGTGGACTTCCAATAGCTCCAAATAAGTTTCTGTACCAACAATTACTAGTGAAGGGAGATGGTCTGCCTCACTATTTGTTTAGTTGCAGATCCTGAGGAGACATGTATAGTTCTGTATTAAGGGAACACCAGGGTATGCTCTCCGTATACTTACTCCTTTCCTCTTCCATCCACAAACATGAGAACTATGGGCAGGGGTGGGGACCCCATCAGTGGATGTCATCTATCGCCCTTCTGCAGTGTAGATCTGCTGGTGTCTGTGGTGACTGGGCACGGGCAATGTTTGCAGACCCTGTGGATTGTCACAGGTGTGCAGGGCTGTTCCAGATCTCTAGGGGGTAAAGGCCGTGGATGCTGCTGCACATCCTACATTACACAGGACAGCTTGTAACAGACTCTTTCTCGGGTCCCGCCCGGGAGTGGCCCGAAACCTGACAGGGAAGTAAACGCTGGACGGCCCGAATAAACACACCATGGGCCGGGAGACATGTTGAGCACGATCTCGTTTATTAGAAAGCCAAATGCCCTTTTAAAGTAAAGGCCATAAGGGAAACTCCCAGGCAGTAGGGTGTGACCCAATGGCACGCGAGGGTCGGGTCAATACGCCCCCCTGTAACCTATCATAGGCGGAGGCACCTGTTGTCCGTGAGCATGGAAGGAGGTAACTGCCTATCATAGCCCTCCTGAGGTTAGGTGGGGCTATCCGCAGGACCTCCCTCTGAGGGGTCAGCCAGCGCCATCTTTGCCATTGATATGCTGAGTCACTGCCACGTGGAAGAGGCCCGGTACTCTAGAGCAGGCTTCTTCTAGTCCACCAGGCCCTTTCATGGCACTGGGTGGAGACCCCAGCAACTCTTCTTTGCCAAAATGTCAGTTATACCAAGGTTGAGAGATCCCGGTGGAGAGCTGAGGTTCTCCACACTGTGTACCCATCAGGGTCAGTTGCGTTGCTCTTAAAAATGTTCTTGGACAGGGTCTATTTATTTGCATCAACATAAAAGATGAGTCAAATGTGCAGTAAATCATTGAGAACAGCCGGTCACTTGGTTTTGAATTTTGCCATGCATCCGAACTTCCTAGAAGGTTTGTTGAAGCACAACAAGGAGTCTGTAGGTCTGTGTTGGAGCTAGAATTTGCATTTCTAAGGAGCTCCGCAGTGACCCTGAAGCTTCTGGTGTAGTGACCACACCTGGAGACCCTTCCTTCTAGAAAATCCAGCTCCTTCCTGCATGAACAGTCTATGCTGTTTTCAGTCCAGTGACCTCTCATCAGCACTCACCCTGGCTAATCTCATGACATTTCTTTCCCTAGTGCTGGATTTGACTGTGCACATGTCTCTGTCCCCTAAGGGATGCCTGGTGTCTCTACAGAAGTGATGCTTAACTGGGAGCTGGGCCCTGCACATGGTGATGGCGTTTAAGTGCTTAGGAATGTTTGGGATTCTGATAATACATCAAGAACCGCTAGAACACCCTTCATGAGTGTGCATTCACACACACACACACACACACACACACACACACACATACACACACACCTGCACATGAACTTTGTGGGAGTCAGAGAATTAAGGAATTCCTGGGTCATGATTTGGCAGCAGATAGGAATGAAAGCAGGGACATCACATCCTACTAACATAAAAAAAAGATTATTATGAATTTATGGCAATGAACTTGAAAATGTATTTGAAATAAAGAATTTCTAGAAAAATATAACTTACAATGAACGATATGATAAACACAATGAAAACTCTAAGAATGAAATGGTCTCTTGATTATAGAAGATATTGAATCCATTATAATACTGTAGGCCAAGCTAGCTTTATTTGTAAATTCCACAAAGCATTAAATAAGAAATAGTGCCCAAATTACACAAACTGTTTATTTCAATAGAAAAAGGGAGAATATCCCCAACTCATGTTTTGATGTCATCACAGTTATAATATCAATGTCTAACAAGATCAGTAATGAGAGGAAAGGACCAAAAATTAGACTTGAAATTCCTTGTTCAAAAGAGAGAAAAAAATACTCAGTAATGTATCAATGTTCAGGAGAAAGATGGCGGCTGGGAGATGCTGGGAGGTGCCCCTGCCTGGCCCCATGTCCTGCCGCACTCATTCCTCTGCTCTCTGGGGACAGCTTGCAGACCCCGAGACCTGCCAACGGCAGGACCCTCAACTATATGTGCTTGCTTTAGGAGCTGTTATCAGCTTTCATCAGCCCCACTGTCTCCAGCCCTGGCTTGTGCTGCTCCAACAGTTCCCACAGCTTACCTGGGGAGACCTGGGAGAAGAGGAGACAGAAAATCAGCAGCAGAAGGCAGTGGGTGCTCATGGTGTCCAGCCGGCTGGGCCAGATGGCAGAAGAGGACAAGAGACTGCCCAAGAAGTTGAGCTGACAGAGGGTCCAGGGCCAGAGTGCAGGTGTATTTATAGGAATGCAGGATGACACAGCCTCACAGAGGAGCTGCAAGGGGTGTGGCTACCCAAGGTGACATTCAGAATCTAACCCTCGGGTGATGTGGCCTGAAAGGCCTCCAAGTCCTGTGGGCACATTGTCTCTGTCCTGCTGGGGCTGGGTTTGGCTCTCAGCCAGAAACCCTGCAGTTGGTGCCTCCTGCCAGGCCTTTTGTTTTCCAGGTTAGGGGGTTCTGAGTGTTCTGTCAAGGCAGTCACAGGAGGGTCCCTCCTATTTGATGGTTGGGAGAGCCTGTGAGAGGGAGACAGAAACCCAAGCCGGTGGCTACATGTAGCTCCAGGCTGGTGTGGGTCCTTCTGCTTCACTGTGTCCTACAGGGTGATCTCGGACCTCACCCTCTCCTGATGTGAAAGCCAAGCTGTTTGCAGGGGTGAAAGTTCTTCCTCGTTTGTGACGTGGCTTCTCATCTCTCTCCTGATGTGGGACTTTCTCCTTAAGGCTATCATGCCAAACTTCATTTTTCTATTTGGATTTGTGTTCCCAGGAATTTCCCGTGGTAGCTCCCAGAGAGTGATTCCCTAGCCTAGCCCCATAGGGAGCTGGCCTGACCCTGGGGAGCTGCATCTAACCAGCTGGGGTGTTTTGTAAGCCTGTCTTTAAGGATCCCTGCTGCAATGATTGATTCTAAAGCTTTAAAAAATATTTTGTTTATCATAGATTTTTACCACAATTCTGTAAGCAGCATTCCTAGTGTCTCATTAGGGGTCTAATTTGATAGTAAAATGCCAGCCCTGGCTGGTTAAGCAAGAGAGGAGTCCCCCCTTCTGTCTCTGGCTGCTGCCTGTTCCCATCAACGGGCTTGTACTAAGGCTCCGCCACTCCCCTCCGCTGATGTGCTGTCTCTGGCTTCTTCATTCTACTGTGGCAGTGTGGGGCGATTGCCCCAGATGTGCTATGACATGCAAAATTGAAAGTGTGTATTATTGGACTCCATAGCAAAAAGTGTTTGCCAGCCATGTGTTAAGCTATGGATGTGACCTTTGGACCCCTCATGGTGACCACAGGCGAATTTAAAGCTTGAACCCCTGTCGGGCCTTGAACAGAAATGTAACCCTGGCCCAGGGATGCAGGAAGACGGACGGCTCAATATGGATCCCGATGGACCTACACTGGTCTTGTCTCTTTTTCTGTGATAGCACCCCATTTACCCCACGCCATCGATCCATGGAAGAATCTGGGTAATATTTCCTGTTTAGTGTCACATTGTGGATAAGATCGATTACTT
The DNA here is from genome assembly GCA_004027185.1 of Glis glis. NCBI lineage: Eukaryota > Metazoa > Chordata > Mammalia > Rodentia > Gliridae > Glis > Glis glis. The sequence continues at coordinate 29,334 of PVJS01022429.1, forward strand.
CCTTAATAAGCTGATTTCCTTGCTTTTCTCACTCCTGAATTATCTATAAAGTGGTAACGAGATCTAGAGACTTTCAAGTTCTTTTTGGGGGGAGAGGATATGTTGTTGGTTGTGCTGTGTGCTTCCTGTTACATCACTACTGGTGATTAACCCATCAGTGTCTGGTTGTCTGACATCCAGTAAGGCTAAGGCTGATTATACCTTCTAGTTGGTGTCAGCCTTAGTTTTCTATTATCAATTTCTGGACCCAGCTTTTCATTGTGTGCTTTTAAAACAATCCGCTGATGATTATTTTAGATTTATCATCAATTTAGTCTTGCAAAATTGGGATTTTATGATTCTGTTATTACTCTTTCACTTATTTGCTGGTCATTTTCTGGGAAGAAGATATTTACTCCACTTAACTATTGTTTACTGTAACATACAGCTTGTAGTAAAAAGGCAAAATATATGCTTCACCTTTTCTTCCGTTTATCCATTTCCAAGTGAGTTTGTGGATTTCTCTTGTGAAGAACTTCTTGGTTCTTATGATTAGTTTTATTTCCCATCAATTTCTATTTTGAAAAATTTCAGACCAACATAGGATAACAATGCAAAAAACACCTGCACATCCACCTCCAGAGAAACCAACTGCAATCCTTTGTAATATTTATTTGCTTTGAGCCATTGGAAAAAAAACTTTTGTGAGTATCATGACATTTCAGCCCTGAGTACTTTAGCATGTATCTTCTAAGAACAGGGCATTCTCCAACAAAACTGAAAAGCAATTGTCATACTTGGACACAAACACTAATGATGTTCTTCTAAAATTGCTCTGAGAAAGGACACTGACGTAAAAATAAGTTAAAATAAAATAAAGATTTGAGATTATTTGGCTTAGCTTTAAAATAGCTTTCATCTTTCTTATACAACAATAATGTCTTGCATGTTTAAAATATATTTCCCACACTTGGAAAATGTTTTGCGTAAGTAATGCATGTGGTTCATGAAAGACATTTTAAGTATGCATTTGTATCTAGGAGCAGCTGTCTTCCACCATCCCCTGCTTTTTGCTCTGCCCTTTCATGAAGTATACTCTTTTTTTTTTTTTTTTTTGCGGTACTGGGGATTGAACGCAGGGGTGTTCTACCTCCGCGCTACGCCCCCGGCCCTATTTTTTATACTTTTTATTTTGAGACCGGGTCTCACGAAG
>PVJS01022430.1:0-30529 GCA_004027185.1 Glis glis
TTTAATTTTTTGTTTAAATAATTTTATTTTGTAATAAATAATTTTATTTTTTGTTTTGACAGGGTCTCTCTAGGTTGCTGAGAGTCTCACTATATTGCTGAGGCTGGCTTGGAACCTATGATACTCCTGTCTCAGACTCCCAAGTACTGGGATTACAGGCGTGTACCACCACACCCAGCTGTAATAAATAATTTAATTTATGGAGCATCTACTTTTAACACAAACTAGGATGGTAATATAGATATTGAATAATATATTATGATGAAACTTCAGTAGTATCCAGGAAATTAAGAACTTATCCCATAAAATATAAGAGCATAAGTTGAGTTAGTAGGTGTAGTGTTACAAATGTTAAAGTAGCATTTGATTAGTTCTAATTGATATTCAAGTACATAAAACAAAAACAGAGTGCAGGAAAATACAGAACAGTCATTTTTAGGCCCTTTAAAAACTAAAATGTTTGAAATTGTCTCCATTTTAATGAAACAACTTTTTAATGGGTTGGTCCTCAGGCTCAGTGTTCTGAGTGTAATCTGGATCTCAAGCCCCACAGACAGTTTAATAGCAAGTTCAAGGCAAACTACTTTGGAATTGATGAACTTGCCTTAGCTGTATAATTACAAGAACTAAAATTGCTTCCAAGTAGTTTGGGCAATTATGAGTCCCTGGGTACTGGATAAATGTTAAGGCACTAGAGTGACATGTTTACTGAGTCAGAAGGTAAATGCTTACTGCCGACCATCGGCTCTGGGTATAGGAAGAACATTGTAAAGGCAAGTATGGAAAGGACGTGGGAAACCTGTTCCTCAGCATTTCAAACCAGCATAAGTGATGAATTGTGTTCACTAGCAGAATGCATGAATCCTCAGGACAGGTCACCAGAAGTCCTGGGTAAGAGGGACCACAGTCTACTGGCATTGTACACAGTAATGGAGGCTCTGAGAAGGGCAGCTACCAAATTTGAGAGCTGTGGCTTTTCAGTGATGGATACACTGTGCTTCCAAGAGAGAAAGGAGACTAGGGACAGAGAAGTCCTCCACCACTATGTGTGTAACACTGTCCAGGGAAAGTACACTGGGAAATATGGTCATTAAACATGAGGAGATACCTCACAGGAAGAAGAGATCCAAAGGTGTAAAAGGACAATTGCAGTTAGATGAAGGTCACATGTGTGGAGAATTTTAGAGGATTCGATAAGCCAAACAGGCAGCCAATCCACCACAGTCATGCAGGTCTGGCCACATCTATCCTCCTAGAGACAGATGCTTCAGATGTAAAGTCTGATGGGATAGCAAACAAAAAGACACAGTTCTCTAACCTGGATGGCAGTAAGAATTCAGGAATGAGATGACTAACTGCTTCTCCAGATGATGTGGGAGGAAATGCTGTCCTTACTCCTGCGGCCTGTCTACCCATGGGTCTCCCCTCTCATCAGAGTTCCGAGTCAAGGCATCCTGCAAGGGAGGTGACACACCTGTCTCCAAAACTTGGGCCTGGCCTGGAGTCACCCTGACTGCTCCCCAGAAGCATGACACTAGGTGAGCACCCCAATCAGGATAGCCCACAGCAGCAGAACTTCAGTGGATCATCAGAAGAGAAGCAGAGAGGAACACCCTGCCCAGGCTCGCATCTCTGGTCTATGAATAAAAGCAGAAAGGACCCCTGAACTCAGGTTTCTTCATCTTCTCCCAGCCCAGCTCCCTGAGCGGCCTGGTAACTGGAAGCAAAATGCAGCCTGGCTTAAAGTAGAAGCCCAAGATGGTCTACAGAGAAGGTACCTCCTTTTCTTACCAGAAGGTGAGTATAGCTGACAGGAAGTGACCACCATAAACAAGCCCCAGGTTATCACTATATTCTGTTAACACACAGGCCCTTTAAGTGACCACACAGTGTGTCTTGGATGGGGCAATGGAACTGGAATTGGACATGTCCCTGATTTTGTTCCCTCAGGCTCATCATTTGTTTTTCTCATCTGTAAAATGGAGACAAGAGTAAGGACATCAAAAGGGTCTCTGAAGTGCAGATCAGGTAAGCACATGAGTGAGGCTGACCCAAGCTACTCCTCCAGTGTGACGCTGAATGTGCTCCGTCAGGCGTGGAGAATGTGAGCAAGACACGCAGGCGCTTGTCCAAATTGGTGGTTGCACGGTAAATGCTTTTAGAGTGTGAGTCAATAGACTTCTGTACAAACCCAGCCAGGCCCCTGAATTATCAGATAAAAGTCACCAAATGACCTGAAACCTGGACCACCCTTGAAATATAGCCACCTGCTCAGGTACCGTGCATGAGGACTTAGCAAAGAGGCCTGTCCCTGGTCTTCCTCGACGTGTCCATGGGTCAGGCACAGAATCGGTCCTCTCCTCTAGCAAAGACACTCCGTAGGAAAGAGATGGGAGATTACAGGGCAACTGTGATGTAACTGGTGAGGGATTTATTTCATCAGGGATTTTTGCCCAGAAGAAATGTACTTCTTATTTATAGCGGTGTTTCGTAAAATTTCCAGCTAATCTAAAAAGCATTTTAGTCCATTTGTACTTATCCAGGGCTTTTTATTATTGTAACTGATTGTTCCAGCACAAGGCACAAATAAATGGCCAGGCGATATTCTTAGTGTGGTCATACAAAAGAGGATGGCAGGAACGAGGAAGGAGTTTACAGAGCAGAGGTTTATGCATGAACATTTCCAGCCAGGATTTTTTTCTGAGAAAAGAAGAAACAAGACTTAAAATGTGTGGAAGAGCCGGGCGTGGTGGGGCACGCTTTTAATCCCAGTACTTGGGAGGCAGAGACTGGAGGATCCAGGTTCGCGTCCAGTCTCAGCTACTTAGTGAGGCCCTCCGAAACTTTGCGAGACCAGGTTTCAAAATAAAGTATAAAAAAATAGGGCTGGGGGTGTAGCTCAGAGTAGAACGCCCCTGGGTTCAATCCCCGGTACCGCAAAAAAAAAAAAAAAAATTGTGTGGAATACACATTTTAGGTTGTTTAGGTCCTTAAACAATGGAACATACCCAGAGTGTAAAATCTACTCACAGTAGAAACTATTAAAAAAATGAGCACCAAAGAGAGCCTCTCCAGATGGGGGCTGCTGGTCAGCCCTTCCCTCCCTGATACTCTGCGAACACCAACACTGAAATCAGTTAATCAAATTAAATGAATATGGCTATGGCTGAGCACAACACTTTTCACCAAATTACCCGAATGTCAAGACCAGCTCTGCTGCCCACCCAGCAGATGTGAGAGTGCTCAGGTGGAGGGCCGTGTGGCTGCCCACCTGCAGCTCCTGCCAGGGGAGCCGCCCAGCCGCTCCAATGACGTTGTGGGCTGAGGTGGGAAAGCCAGAGGCTGACAATTCCCACTTCCAGCCACGGTTTCTCTCCACATCCTACTTTCATCAGAACAAGGCACTCGGGAGTCTTTCTTCCCTGTGCAGATAAAGGGGCATGGGCAGAGTACTTGACCCGGCCTCCGCGGGATTCTGTCCGCATGGGATTATGTCTTCGTGGCAGGATCAAGCGTCAGGAGCAGCCGCTGTGAAAGAGCCAGCTCTTCTCTAAGAGCAAATAATCGCAGAGGAATACTCGAAAATTATGAGCAGAGCAAATTGCTTTTTTGAATGTTCTCCACCTTTCACGTCTGTCTCTGCATTAGCTCCACTTTGAAGGAGCATAATTATTGCCAAGAGTTCTACTCTTTTGTTAAACTCCCTTTGATTACTAAGTGACAAAGCTGTGCCCAGAGAGGCAGGAGCACCTGTGAAGGCTGGAGCCGACGTGTGCCTCAAGTGTGACAGCTGATCTCGGTGAAGGTGGGGCCTCTCTGTGCCTCCTCAAAATGAGGGCTCCCCAAGCTGCAGGCAGACAGCACCATGCTCCAGCACGAAACTCCGTCAACAGTGAAGACAGAAATAAACCTAGAAGAAAGCCGAGTTTTCTTTGGTGGTTCTTTCTTTCCAGAAGCTACAGCAATAGATACGGCATGGGAGTGATGGAGTGCCTGGGGGGCCTCTGCTCTATCCCACCACCTGCTAGTCCTTTGCTCTCTGTGGTAATGGACACAGTCCTGGAAAACAGTGCAGGGTGAGGGTCACTTGTCCAACAGGCAGAGAAGAATGTATAAACAAGGCTGGGAGTTACTTAAAACCCCGGGCCCCCGAACTAGACTTTCAGGAAGGTTCACCACGTCCTTTGTTACATGTGAAATGAACTTCTCCTCCACTGAAAGGGCTGCCCCTGCCCAGCTGGGCTGGGACCCAGGAGGCCCGCATGGCGCACACCTGTGCTGGGGAATGCTTCCCAAGGTGCCGATCGACGTGCAGCTGTACCATGAGCCCCAGCCGGCAGAGCGCCGCTGGCATTCCTTTCAGGGTTCTGAGAGATTCCCCTGAATGCACTGCAGCCTGCTTGTCCTGGGCCTATCTCCCTGAGGCCTGACCTCCAATCACTCCCCACTCACCCCACCTCGTGGGGCCCTCGCAGCTCCTCAGAGGGAGCACCAAGCTCACTCCTTCTCGAACCTCCTTCTCAACCAGGCCTCTGCTCTGCTCTCCTGCAGGAACGATGGGAAAGAGCCTTTCTGGGCAGTTCCTAAGGGCCTGCAAATGGCTAACACTCTGCACATATTCTCTTGTCCAGTCCTCTGACATTTCCTAGCTGTGTGACACTGTGACACTGCGCAAGCTGCTTGACTGATGGCTCTAATCCCAGGTTGTTGTCTGCAAAATGGAGAAAATGGTACCCTTCTTTTAGTATTAATAGGAGAATTATATGAGGTAATATTTAAAAAGTGACTTTCACAATATCTAGCATGCACTCAAAATGCAAAACTGCTTGGCTACTGTCACCTTCACGGACAGGTCACTGAGGCTTAGCAGTGACAGAATCCCCCCAAAGAAAGTGAGGAATCAAGACTCTAACGCAGTCACACGCCCAAATGTATCCTCCCTTCAAGTCTCTTGTCTTCAGTCTACGCTTCCATTCCTGTCCCCGGAGGAGTAAGGCCACGCGGCAGGAACAGTAGCTACGCAAGCCTTTGTCCTGGCGCTCAGCAATGGTGCATCCTGGGCGCCTCCTGCCCCTTTCTCCAGGCCTCACATCTGACTCCCAGGGCTCCACCGGCACCTGGCATATGTAGTGATAACCAAGAAACTGACACGGACATGCAGGAGGGTGCTGTGCCACTGGGCTTAACAAAGACCCGGGTGCAGCCTATACCAGGAGAGGGACGGCACCACTACATGGGGCTGGAGTTAAGGGATTCCCTTTCCTAACCTGATGGAACCCCCAAAGCCAGGCCTTGTTTCTGATGTAGTCATTATCTTCTGCTCTAGGTAACAGCCATCTGTCTGGCTAATGAGAGGCAGAACCAAGACACCTAGATTCTGTCACTGAAGATTAATGAAAACAGTTTCCTTTGGAGAGAGGGTATGTTTTTTTTCTCAAGAGCTACTGAGTTTGAACTCTCCTAGGAAAAGCTTTATAAACCCTTTGTTCAGAACATTGAGGATATGTCTAAAATGAAAAAATAAACAAGCAACTTCAGATTTGCCTGGGTGAATGGCGATATGCCCCAAATACAGCTATTCATAATTTAAAGAGGACCTTTTTGCAGAAGTCTAAGTATATTGAACACATTATTAACTGTGACAATGCACCTGTGAGAAACACACAGTAGGTATATTTAGGTAATACCACTCTCAGTGCCTACACACTCCACAAGCAAATACAAACGGGTTTGTGCAAAGTGGATAAAAATGTTAAAGAGGGTAGCATAGAGGCCACTTTATCTCAACTGTCCACTTCTGGCCATTGTTAAGGATCATGCGGTTCATTTCCATGACAAACATAACACAGTAACATAAGACACCATCACTTCCATTTGTCTTCTTAGGGAGGTACAGTGCTGGACTGTAAACTGTGATGCACTTATGCTTAATCTCTGGCTGCATTTCCCAACAGGCATTTTAGTTTAGCCACAAGCAGCAGTTAACTGGATACCCTGAACCAAAATGGTTAAAATGAACCAAGCACTAAGTTTTGATAGATTAAAAGACCGCAAATGTCCGCAAAAGACCGCATTCTTTCTTTTACTCATCTAACAAGCAAGTGTTGAGCACATACTGGGGAGTTATTGATTATTAGTTATGGGTCTGGGCAGGAATTGTATAAGATGAGCCAGGAACACCTCATACCACATAGCAAGAAAGCAAAGATGAGGTCACATCCAATGGACTCAAGAATCAACTTGAAAAGGCTCCCACTACCCAGAAAGGGACCCTTTGAGCATCAATATGGAGGCATACAAGTCAGACAGAAAGAACAAAACTGACTCTACTTGCAGACAACAGGTCTACACAGAAAAGACCAAGAAATCTATAAAACAATAATGACAACGACTCAAAGAGCCAATAAGAAAGTTCAGCAAGGGATTCAGGATTCAAGTAAAAGTAAGTTTCTTTATTTTAAGCAGCTTAAACAGTACAAATTTATTTTTAAATGTCAAGTGATAATTGGATATATTTATGGTGTATAGTATGAGGGTTTGCTCTATGTATACAGTGTGGATTAACTAAAGCAAGCTAATTAACATCTGCATTACCTCACATATTTACCTTGTAGTGAAAACATTTAAAATCTACTCTCTTAGCAATTTTCAAGTAACAATATATTGTTATTAACTATAGTTACCACGATGTACAATAGACCTCTTGAACTTATTTCTTCTATTTAACTGAAATTTTGTGTCCCTTACCAAAATCTCCCAGCCTCCCCAACCCCCATTTCTATGTCTATGTAACAGCAACAAACACATGAAAACCAAAATTTAAGCCCTAACACCATTTACAATCACTCAACAGACATACTTGGCTGAAAACCGAGCAAGTATGTACAGGTCTTATGTGCCAACAATACCGAGGAAAGAAATCAAAGCTCTAAACAAATGGAGAGACACAGTGAATTCATGGATTGGAATACTCAACAAAGTAAAAATATCAGTTTTCTCCAAACAGGTCTGTATTTAATGTGATTCCTATCAAAACCTCAGCAAGATTTTTATAGATACAGAAAGATTAATCTAAAATTAACGTGGAAAGGCAAAGGAATTAGAATAGCTAAAACAATTTTGATAGAATAAAAATACTATGGAAGGAATCATTCTAGCGGATGTTAAGACTTATTATATAGCTACAGGAATCAACACAGTGTGGTACTGGCAGACAGAAAGACACAAATTCAATGGAAGAGAATAAAGAACCTGGAAATACACACAGAGAAGTAGGATCAACTGATTTTTAACAAAAGTTCAAAATCAAGTCAGTGGAGGAAGGAGAGTCTTCAACAAATAGCACTGAAGAAATTGTACATTTATAGGGAAATAGACAATTAACCTCAGCCTAACACCAGTATGCCTCACATAAAAATTAATTTGTAATGGATCATAAATTTATATGTAAAATTTAGAACTATAAAATTTTTAGAAGAAACTTTGGGAGAAATTCTTTGAGACCTAGGGGCTTGGTGTAGAGTTCTTGAACATAATACCAAAAGCATAATTCATAAAGGAAGAAATCAGTAGGTTGGACTTTATCAACATTAATTTTTTCCTATGAAAGTCTTTAGAAAAAAGAAAATATGATTGCAGACGGGAAGAAAGTATTTGCAAAATATAAATATGAAAAAGGATACATATAAAGAATACACAAAGAACTCTCAAAAGAGCCCCCAAAACAACCCACCTAGAAAGTGAGCAATGGACCAGGAGCAGCATTTCACGAGTGAGTGAGCACAGGGGAACATGCCAACGTCACAATGAGACAATTGTGCCAATGCCACAATGAGATATCACTGTGCCTACTGAAACAACTACAATAAAAAATAACAACACAGCCGGGCGTGGTGGCACATGCTTGTAATCCCAGTACTTTGGGAGGCGGAGACCGGAGGATCCGGGTTCATGGCCAGCCTCAGCTCTCTCTCTCTCTCTCTCCTGGTCTGTCTCTCTCTCTCTCTCTCTCTCTCTCTCTCTCTCTCTCTCTCTACTTACTGAGGCCCTCTGCAACTTCGTGAGACCCAGTTTCAAAATAAAGTATAAAAAATAGGGCCGGGGGTGTAGCACGGAGGTAGGACGCCCCTGGGTTCAATCCCCGGTACCACAAAAACAAAACAAAACAAAACAAAAAAAAGCACAGAGAAACTGGATCTCTCACAGATTGTTGGTGGAAATGAGAACCAGATAGCCATTCTGGAAAAGAGTCTGGCAGTTTTTTCTAAAGCTAAACATAATATTTGCCACTCAAGCCAGCAATGTCCATTTCTCCTAGACATTTATCCCAGAGCGATAACATTTGCATCTACATAAAAACCTGTGCAGAAATGTTCATAGCAGCTTTATTGGTAATAACCAAAACCTGGGGAAAAAAAAAACAAAAAGCAAAAACAAACCCAGTGGTTCCTCAAAAGGTAAAGAGCTAAACAAAGTGTCCCATTCATATGGGGGAATACTGCGTAGAAATCCAGAGAAACAAACTGTTGTCCTGGCAACTCGACTAGGTCTCAAGGGCACTGGGGTGAGTGAGAATCACCAATCTCAAAAGGTCACATAATGTGCAATTTCACTTAGACAACATTCTCAAATGACAAAATTACAGAGATGGAAACAGTCGCAGGAGGGACACTGCAGGGGAGGGAGATACGATTGTGACAGCCCTGTGGTGATGGGGCAGCTCTGCATCTGGATGGCAGAAGTGATTACACAAACGTGCACATGCAGGGAAACATGCTCATGTAGAGCCGCACATCTCACGCACCAACACCAACTTCCTGGTTCTGATACCAGGCCATAGTCATATAAAATGCAACCACTGGGGGAAGGGTTCATGGGACCTCTCTGAACAGTTTTTGCAATTTTCTGTGACTGTATAATTATTTCAAAATAAAAAGCCAAAAAAGAAAAGAAAAGAAACGCTTTGTTAGAGAAAAGAAAGAAGGAAGACTCCCACCTACAAGATCAGAACTGAGAAGCTGAAACCAAGTTGTCTTGTCCTCCCGGAACAAGCAGTTCTGGGTAGAGTTCTTTCTGGAGTCTTCAGGGAGAGGATAAATATTGGAATTTAAGAACTGAATAACAAAACAGGGTGGAGCATGTGAAGATCCAGGTTAGAGGAGTAGGACAGGCTGGGTGCTAGAGGATATCAGAGGAAGCCCAGAGGCAAGGGCAGAGCGAACCAAGAAACAGAGGCGGTCCAGGCTGGGAGCAGCTGCGTCATCTGGAACCCACCAGCCCCCGCTCAGGCCTCCTTATCAATGAAAAGGATTGGAGATGGCTCTGAGGCTCCCCTTCCTGCCCGGTGGAACCTGAGGGTACAGGTGACCAGGGAGAATGGAGACAGTACATTGACAATCGACATTGGAAATAAATAAATGATATAAATGCAGCCATACAAAGTCAAAATGCCCAGCTGAGACCAGTTAGTGAATTAGAAAAAATATTTTAAAAATCAGTATACTCTAAGGGTCATGGAACAGGAATTTATGCTTTAATTATAACCTTGCAATGACATTGAAAGGGAATGAATTATATGCACTGCACTCCAAAGAAGAGTGAAGGCATTAAAAAAGTTTTCGTTAAAGCTACCACAAACAGGAAAAAAGGGCTATGTTGATCAATTAGTACTGTCAGCTATTAAAAAATACATATATAAAATTTACAATTATACAATAATGCCTCATAAATGAAACCGCAATGTGTCTTACTTTATCATCTGCATCTACATCTTCCTTTGCTCAAAAGCTGTCAGCTGTGTCTGGCTAGTTTGTGCTTTGGAATATACTGGGAAAATAAAAGGATTTTGCAAAAAACTACATTTCATTGTGCAAATATCTAAGTTTGGGGCATTTCTGTTAGGGTGAGAAGGACAGAGGGGTCAATGTGAGCAGGACGTTAGAGGGTGTTAGGTTAACCAGAGCCAAGAATTGTGTCAAAAACGGGTATGTGAGTCCAAGAACAGACTAGACCAGCCTGTAGGCATGCCCGGGCTTCTTCACACCTGAACTTCTGCAAACCAGTGTAAGATATTTCAAAGAGAACAAAAGGCATTTTTCTTTTGATGCAAGAATAGGGTGTGTGTGTGTGTGTGTGTGTGTGCATGTGTGTGTGTGTGCATGTGTGTGTACGTATTTGTGTATATACAAGTGATATAAATGAAAAACTCTGGATACTGTTGTACTTTATGAATCATTTGGTTTGTGATGGCAGAGAAAACAGTACTTAAAATAGCTACTCATGTAGCAAGAGCATATGGATATGGCTAGAAATTTTCATTATTGAATAATGGGAATGAAGATACAGACATTACTCAAATACTAAGTTGGCTAAGAATTTATAGAACAAGAGATCTTTTTAAAAAGTTATAAAAAGAATTGCTACATCTTCATATAAATTCAGACACACAAGGCTAGACCCAAATACAGTGTGCTAGGATATCAAGTTGCACACCTACCACACTGAAGCCTACCAACAGAAAGTTAGGCATTGGGGGCCGAAGGCACACCTCTGCTACCGTCTAAAGAAAAAACGCTTGAACATGAGGGCTATAATGAAACCCATGAAACCTGCATAGTTTTGTTGTTCTGTAAAAGGCATATTGTTCTATCACATGGAGATAAGAAACCAAAACTTGACCTAGAAGAGGAAGAAAGAAAAATGTAGAATAAGTCAGGGGAAAAAAAAATACCATGAACCAAGTTTTTATGTCATAGTAATTTAGTCAGTAAATTTAAATGTAGTACATACCCAAAGCACAGTTTCAAATTTATCATTTTGAAGAGCTTGTAAACTTAGGCAATGGTAGAAAGAAGTTATGAGCCCAGGTATGTCAATTTTAGAATGAACGGTGTCTAACATATTCATAAACTGTTAGCATGGAGGAGCCAGAGGGGTCTCAAGAGAATAATTGGAAAATGGAAAATCATGCCACACTTTTAGATAGGAGAATTATTAGATCATAAAGATATGATTTCTTTCCAGATTTACTTGCAAGATTTAACAAAATTTTAAAGGACTTCCCAATTGTACTTTCTGAAAATGGAAAAATGCTCTGAAGCTTATAAGAAGAATCAAAAAAGTAATAAAAGACCCAAAACTGTTTTAAAAAGGAGAATAAACATGAGGGACTTATCCCACCACTTATCAAATGACATAAAATCCATACTAAGATAAGTAACAATTGAATAATAAATAATTGAAGAAGGGACAATCTTCCCTTCCTGGAGAACTCCAATTAATTACTGTAGAGGAAGGAGAGAAATGGAAAAGTGACCATTAGAAATCCACCAAAATAGTTGGCGAGGGAAGGATCCACTGGTGAATGCCAAAACTAGTGGCAAAACTTTGAGAAACAGGATATTTGCATGACCTCAAAGTATCTACCCAAGACATTATATATTTTTTAGTTTGCTTTAATGAGTGCCCACAAATTTGGCACTTAGTTATAGGCCCCCTTGCATGTGGGGGGTACTACGTGACTCCCTTCTAAAAACAGAACATGGGCAGGGAACAGTGACTTTACAGAGGAGAAACCCAGCCGACACCACCTTATCTAATATTAAGTCATGTGATGTGTGCGCCCCGGTATGATGAGAGGAATAGCTCACTGTGGGACTCTTCCCCAAATCCCTAAGCCCTACCTAATCATGAGAAAACATCAGACAAGCCCAAGTTGAGGGACGTTTTAAAAAATAACGCTGAGCGTGGTGGTGCATGCTTGTAATCCTAGTACTTGGAAGGCGGATACCGGAGGATCCGGGTTCGAGGCCAGCCTCAGCTACTTAGTGAGGCCCTCCGCAACTTCATGAGACCCTGTTTCAAAATAAAGTATAAAAAAAATAGGGCTGGGGGTGTAGCTCAGAGGTAGAACGCCTCTGTGTTCAATCCCTGGTACCACAAAAAAAAAAAAACCTCATCAGTAATGTTCAAGAGGGCCAAGGTCATGAAAAATAAGACCAAGAACTGTCCCAGATTGGAGTAGTCCAAGAAGACATGATGACCAAAAGCAACGTAGGGTCCTGCATACATTGTGGAACTAGAAAAAGGCATTAGAGAAAAATTAGGAAAGGTCTCTGGTGTTGAACCAATGTAAATGACTTAGTAAATATAAAACAGTTTTGTACCAATGTAAATGTCTCAGTTTTGAGAAATGTATCATGGTCATTAAGGTCTTAACAGAAGAGGAGCTTAGATGGAAGGAATATCAGAAATCTGCAATTCTAGCCGGGCGTGGTGGCGCACGCTTGTAATTCCAGTACTTGGGAGGCGGAGACCAGAGGATCCGGGTTCGTGGCCAGCCTCAGCTACTTAGTGAGGCACTCCACAACTTCATGAGACCCGGTTTCAAAATAAAGGATAAAAAATAGGGCCAGGGGTGTAGCTCAGAGATAAAATGCCCCTGGGTTCAATCCCTGGTACCGCAAAAAAAAAAAAAAAATCTGCAATTCTTTTAAATAAGCCTACAATTACTTGAACATAAAATGTTTTAAAATGATATCAAACAAGATCAACAACAAAAAGTTGGCATTTGTACAGAATAGAGACTGTACAGACAGACCACAATAAATACACGTGACTCACATGTAATAAAGACAGAGCTTTAGATCAATAGGACAGAAATAGATAATTCGAAAACATCAAGGAAATATAGGCTACCCAATTTAAAAAACAGATCCTTGTCTCATGCCATATAACAACGCAAAAAAGTCCAATAGAATTTTCCAATGGAAAAGGAGTTATGGAAAGAGACTATATAAATTATGACATATACAGCATGGGATATTACACAACCATTTAGAGAAACACATCACAGCTACATAAGTGAGGACAGTGACTTTTTTTGTAGGTTTTGTTGAAAAGCAAAATATAGAAAAGCATATAAAATGTGTTCTATTTTTTTAAACAATGGCAATAAAAACTGCACACATGTGCATGTCCAAGTCTAATGGGAAGATGTGACTTTACAGTAAAATCAGAAAAGATGCATATTAGGTTATAAAATAAGAAAAGATACATATTAGGTTATCAACCTATGTTGGTGGTAAGGAGAGAAAAAGAAGAGGTGAAGGAAGCAAAAATGGAAAGGGAGAAAAGACAAACTTATAAAAAAGATATATATGATTGTATTTATACACATTTAAAATTATATGTGAGGATATGTTAAAGAAATTATTAAAATTAAATTTTAACAATCAAATATAACAAAAATAAAATTTAGGTAAGTATGTATCTAATCACTAAGTGTAAACTTACTTTTCTTTTTTTTTTTTTTTGCGGTACCGGGGATTGAACACAGGGGCGTTCTACCTCGGCGCAATGCCCCCGGCACTATTTTTTTATACTTTATTTTGAAACCGGGTCTCACGAAGTTGTGGAGGGCCTCACTAAGTAGAGAGGGAGAGAGAGAGAGACAGGAAGAGAGAGAGAGAGAGAGAGAGAGAGAGAGAGAGCGTGCGCGCATGCGCGAACTGAGGCTGGCTGCGAACCCGGATCCTCCGGTCTCCGCCTCCCAAAGTACTGGGATTACAAGCGTGTGCCACCACGCCCGGCTAAACTTACTTTTCTAAATGTAGAAACTATATAATAAATAACAAATGAAGAGATTCATAAACTTGACTACATAATATTTATAAGTTCAGTTTATTAAAATGGAAAAGAAAACTGAAAGAGAAACCGGCAAACGTGTAAAACAAACAAAAAGCTCATTTAAAATTAAAGATGAATAATACACATGCAAACAGTGCTCAACATTACTGATAACCAAAATAAAGTGAAAAACATTTCTGTTATCCAACCTAGAGGTACACAAAGAATTCCAGGTGCCAGACTTGGCTTGGACCATGGTGGTTCTGAGACAGAAGTAAGAAGTGGTTGCACTTGGGCACTGATTGAAGGCGGGGCCACCAGGAGCATTCCTGGATGGGGTGCAGGAGGTGAGGGAGAGAGGAGCCCAGACAAAGGGAACCAGCCCCAGGCTGGGCAGGAAGTATGAAGGTGGACCCCCGTCCTGAGGAGCTCTGCTCGCAGCAAAGGAGAGCAGCTGGCCAGCAGGAAGCGGGCTGTAAAGCTTTGGGTGGAGACCCCCTCCACACTCCTTCACTCTGGGGAATGAGAGATTCTTTTTCACAACCAGGACACCTCTCCATCTCAAACCGAGCCTCTTCCACCTCCTCTGGTCATCCCTGGGCACTGGGTCTGAACTCTCTGGCATCCCATCAGTTACACTTCTTCCTTTCACTAGCCTGGACAGACCCCATTCTCCTTTCTTTGTACAGGGCTATCCCTCAGTCACCGTTTCTTCCTCTTCCACCCACCGGATGAAGCTGGACTAATCCTAATCACACTAAGCAAATCTCCAGAGCCAAGGAAAGCAAAGAATGCTCAAAATGCAGCACTCGCAAGCAGGCTGGTGGAGCTCCAAGAACACTCTGCGAGTTTTCAAGCCAAAGGTTACGAATTCTATTTCTTAGCACTCGTGATGTCTGTGTGTGCATCTGATCATGAATCATGACCTTCCCAGAAACACATTTTATGAGAGCTCAAGTTTAGATTTATTGCCCTCACCGATATTATTCTGAGCATAATCAGTCAATTTCACACATTTTACTACTTGACTTCAGGAAGAATACCAATGGGTACATGCCCATCCTTTTGACTCTATCCTACAACGACACCGCACAGGAAGAAGGCCAACTAGTTTCCACACTGATGCTTCAGAAAGGGCATGTTTTAGGTTAGGTCTCAGTCCTCTACCTAATGCTGTGATGGGCTATAACTCACCAGTGTCACTTTCCAATTTAATATAATTTAACTTTTTCACAATAAATAAGGGAAGGGAGAGATGTCAGCTACGAGACAGACACTTAACAACCGGATACACCAGGAGAGCAACCAGTCCTCCTCCTCCTGCCCTTTAAAGTTACCAGCCCTCCTCTCAGGCCCCATTTCTGAAGGAGCTCTGTGTACTTTATCTACATCTGGTCCTCTGCACTCCCTTCTCTGTAATAAACACACACAATGATCTACAAGGCTCCAATCAGGCCCCTTCCAGCCACAGGAGGTGCTGAGAGCTGGGTCGCTCTGGTCTGGCATGTCAGATAGCATCAATGTTCTAGACACCCATCCCTGTAAAGAAGAATAAGTCACAGCCACAGACGCTGACCCATCTCAGTGTGATCCAGGACAGAGTCCTGCTCCTAAGCTTCATCCAGAGTGCTGGGACGGTTTGGCGTGCTGAAAGGCTTAGGCATCAGTCAGTTGCACCCTAACTTTGGACAAGCGACTTGAGCTCAACAAGGGCCCGACACCCCATCTGTGGCCTCATGCCTCACAGGATTGCTGCAAGCAGGAAGGAGGTGAGCACCTGCATGGCTGCCAGCAGGGGGCCTGTTGCACAGTTTGTACCTAATGGTGTGATATTAATGACAGTGACAACAGCTATCATTACTTTCTATAATAAACCCATCAATCTTTTCTTAAAGGCCAAGTTTAGCATCCTGGAATTCATGTAGGATGCACACAGATGTTCTAAAGCGGATGTCTTCATGGCCAGTCAAATGGAGGAGAGAGGGTGATGTCCGGCCTCTGAAATGCTGAGCGTGGATGCACCCAAAACTATGTCTACATAAGCCTCCATGTTTTATGCTTTTAGTTTAAAAATCATTCTAGAACATAAAGAAGAAGCTTAAGTGGGAGGGTTAAATATCTTGTTCACATCAGTGTCTATGTCTTGAGGGATGAGGAGGCCGGAAGGGCCTTCACCCACATTGGTGATGTTTCACACCTTCTAGCTGCAAGCTGGGCATGTGGGCATTCTCCTTTATACTCTGTTTATACATCTGGAATAATTCACAAGACAGTTTTTAAAGGAGGTAAAACCATAAAATATAAAATGAACTCCAGGAGCACACTGGAGAAATTTTACAAAGATAATGTTTATTAGAACCAAAACAACTTTGGTGTGTGCTAAGTCCAAGGATGTCATTCTCATCTGTGAGGCAGCTGACTATTAGTGTAAGGGGGCTGGGGTGCCCTTGAGGCAAGAGGCCTTCAGAAGTGGGTGGCTGTCTTACCAGAGAGCAGGGCAGGGCGCACCCCCTCTTAGATAGGGAGGTCGGAGGGCAATCGAAGGCTAAGCAGATCCAGCTACATTTTCTAATGTGATTGCAATTATGCAAAAATGATGCTCCCCACTCCTGCCCTGCCCCTACCTGGGCCCACACACTTTCTGGGATCCTAGAAGAACCACTATGCACAACCATTACGGAATCTGGTATTCTGAATGCAGATGCCCCATTTATACTTAAAACCTAGCTTCCAACCACCTAGTAAGTGGCAGAGGAGTGAAAGGTTAAAAGAGATAACAGTTTATAGCTTGCCAAATCTAAAGAAAAAACAAGATTGCTTCGTTGCTGACAATAGCTATAGAACTGGCATGAGAAGGATGCAAACACTGTAAAGGGCAGAGGCTCAAGGGTCTACTTGAAAGTTTGCGTTAGGAAGCAAACCTAAAGACTATCTGAGGCACAAGGAAACCTTTCATGAGCTAAAAGTAACCATCATTGTTCCCTGACAGAGTCAGTGTTAGGCGTGTCAATCGCTGGGCAGGCTTTCCTTTGTAGAGCATAAAGATCTTCAAATACATAGCTTTTCTAGCCACGAGGAATACCTGTATAGAGCTGATTGTGTTATTAATGCTTATGTTTTTCAAAGAGGAATACAACCAAATTCAAAGCTAAGTAAATGAGTCATTTACAAAATCTTTTAATAATGGAGGGTCACCTTAAATTTAGAAATGTTATTGTCTTTTATAGAAACAGACCAAAATTATAACCCTCACATGAAAATATGGCTTTTTTTCAAGGGACCTTTGGGAAGGTATTTTTCACTTCTTTCTTCTTAATGGTACTAATTTTGTCCCCCTCCCATTTGCAGGATTCTGGAAATCTTTGACCTTTGTTTTATTATCTCCCATACAATGCTTAGTATTATTGTGAAATGAATCTTTTCCTTCTCTTTAAATGAAAGGTTTGAGTAATTACAACGGTAACATTTCATTGTCCCAAAGTACAACTAAATGCATTCACTAAGTTTTATATGTTGAAATGCTAGGCTAGAATGCACCCACAAAGACGTCCCAGTGAATGTAATCTAAGCAGGAGCACCAGCAGACCTGCTATTAGGTAAACAAGCTCAAGAGTGAGGTGTAACCCAGCACACACCTGTAATCCCACTACTTGGGAGGCTGAGACAGGAGGATAACAGGTTTGAGACCAGCCTCAGCAACTTAGTGAGACCCTGTTTCAAAACAAAATAATAAAAGGGGCTAGGGGTATAACTCAAAGGTAGAATGCCCTGAGTTCAATCCCCAGTACCACACACACAAAAAAAGAGTGTGCTGTATAGAGGACCAAAGGAGACAGAGGGATGGATGGATGGATGGATGGATGGATGGATGGATGAGATACAGAGAAGAAAGAAACCTTCAGGTACCTGGTGAGGGACAATCAGGTGGGCAGTGGAGAAGAGAGTAGAGCATTAAGGCCTGATTTGTGTAAATCATTTATTCATCAATGATCATGGGCCAGGTCTTCACTGGGCCTGCTTTATCAGGGGACCAGTGAAGATAAACTGATTAAGACACAACACATGCCTCTAAGAACATACACCTTAGTAAAGGAAAATGAGAAAGTGAATTCTGCAATGTTCACTAGAAATGACAAAGGGGTAAGGGGACAGGAAAGCCAGGAGGGGCAGATGAATAGCAGCACGGCCAGGTCTGCATTGGAGGGTCACCATGCGGCAGGGCCCCAGGTGCCCAGGATTTAAGGTCCATGCGGGTTCCCAGCTATGCCAGGACCCCCAGGGCTTTGCTCCATCTCTGTCAAAGGATCCAGTCTCCAGCTTATCCCTGGAGTATACCCTGACTGATCGCCCTTGACTAAGGTCTAATCACAAACTCATCCCTTTCAGAGGCAGGGAGCATGAGCCTGCCTTCCCCGACCTCCTCCAAGCTGTGGAGTGCTGGTGCTGGCACGCTGGGCCCGGGAGCGGGTGCTGCAGGGACACAGCCAGGCAGGAGCCGCGTGAGTGCCTCACTCTGGAAAGCAGAGTCTGAAACATGGTGCTGTCTGAGCTGATGACACGGGCCCGGGGAGACTTAGAGTGGCCAGCCGCTGGCGGCCTGTCATTCCTCCTGGCCATACCATGAAGAGCTGGTCCACATGACATGGTTTATGCCTCAGGGTCTTCCACATGACATGGTTTCTGCCTTGTAAAATCTGGACCCTTGGTGTCCAACTCAAAACATTCCCCAAGGGTTACATTTGCTCTGGGACTGCCGCTCCTGCAGAATCCCACCCGGGGGGCTGATCTAGCAACAGTGTGCTCGGCTCGTCCAGGCTCTGCTTTGCCTACGATCTCAGACCTGAATGAATGGAACAAGCCCCAGTCCAGGCATTTTGCCTAATCAGCTCTTATGTACTTACTATACATACAGTATTCTAAGGGCTCTACAAATGTCAAAAAACCTCTGTAATATCCTAAGAGCTTGGCACTGTTATTAGAACAATTTTACAGATGAGAAAACAGAGTCACAGAGAGGCTAAGTAACTTGATCAAGGTCACACAGCAAGTGAAGTGGGGGCTACAACCCAAGCAGGGGTGACACAGACTCAAAGTGCCTTTGAACACTCCCAAGCCAGTTTCCACACACTTCTCTCCAAAAACTCAAGCAGTGTCCTATCGCACCACCACCTAGCCCCAGGCCTCTCCCCAAGACACTTTCATGGCTGTCGACCATTTGATCTGGTGTTTGCCTCTCTGTGGGCCATTCACCACCCTCACACGCCCTACCCCCTGCAGATTGGTTTGAAGGACTCCTCTGCCAGCGGGCTCCTCCTTAGGAACTGCCAGTGAGAGGCCACATACATTGAGGGGAGGAAGGGCTCCTTCCCGGGGGCCTGCTGTGGGCTGTGGGCAGTGGCCGTGTGCCCCACAGGGACACTGCTCCAGGAGTAGCAGCTCTGTGGGCTCAGCTTCTGCGCTCCCAGGACGGGGTCCACCATGCCCTCCATCCTCCAGCAGCCACCAGGTGGCGCCACGTCCTCAGCCGTCTGAGCCCAGCTAGGAGGGGCCTTTTTCCCAGTCTCCACCCACAGCCTAGAGAGCAGCTGCCTCCTGGAGTCATCCACTGGAGATCACCTCTGCTATTTCAGCTTCCTATCACCTACAAAATCAATACCATGTGTTGAATCCCTCCATTGATATACCTAGCATGCTTCTGTTTTCCTGACTGATACATACTGAACCCATCCAGACAACGCCCCTGGCTTTTAGACTGCCATCTAAACAGCTGGTTACTGGTATTTGGGGGAGCAGAGTGGACAATGGGCTGGTGGTTCCACCTTTCAGTACACAGATTTCACCCCTTATGTCCTCACTCCACGCTCTGCCACACCTGGCATTCCTAGTGCCCGGTCTCTGTCTAGATCAGCTTCTCCATGGAATGAATATCTGGTCCAGGGAATAGGGACTGTTGGTGGTAGAAACAGTTTGGAGGTGGTTGGCACGCTGCACACACACTTTGCTCCTGCCCTCGCCTCCTGCCCCTCACCTGGCCCTCCGCAGCCCCGCCCCGGGCCTTGCCTGCATGTGTGGACACACTGATCTGAGGCCTCAGTTCCGCCATGCAGCTCCTGGGCCTCCAAGTGCTTTCCGCCTGCAGAGTTCTGCCGAGCTGTCTCACCCTCTGCCGCCGCTGCCTCCTCTCTGAGTCCCTTGTCCCTGCAGTTCATACTTTCTTATTCTCTTACTGTCATTTTCATGGAGTTTAAGAGGAGGAGATAAAAGTATAAAGGCAATGTTCCACGTCCAATCAGAAGCTGGATGGCACATTTTTCAACCCGTTCTCACGTTCCCTTTTTCATTCAAAAATATATAAAAATGACTTCGCCAACATTTCTAAAATAACCTAATACAAAAAGTATCATTAACATAATTGATTTTAAAGGGGATAACTCAGGAACAGTTATATACACATATGTAAAGTAGTAAAAAGGCAGACAGAAATAAAATTAACTTCCCTAGTTACTAGATGCTCCTAGGGCCAATCAATTCCATTCCTACAAGGTCCATTCCTGTGAGACAATACCATCATATCTGGTGTATGGTCAAACTCTGGTCCCTCAGAAAAGCGATCATTAGCCATGGCCTTGTGCCAACCAGTGATAACTGTGCTCAGGGAGCAGAGGGGAATCCCGTCAGTCACCTCAGTTGCACTCCCTGACCTCATTCCTCAGCAGGCCTCATTCCCAGGACCGCACAGGTGGCCCACACAGCCTGGTGACAGAGTGAGGCCTGAGCTCCACTCCCTCGTCTGGCTCTGGGAGATGCTTGTCAAGGCATGCTATTTGAGGCACCTTTGGGGAGCAATGCTTATGACACCATACAAATGACCTGAAGTAGAGTAAGAATAGCACATAATGCAGAAGAATTCTACATGAAAACATTACAAACATGATTTGTTTTCTTATAGCAGCTAACCACATTTCAAACCAGAGTCAGTGGCAGGTGTCACAGCAGAGCTAGGCTCCACCTCATCTCCCTGCAGTAGAACATCGGACCCACAGAAGCTAGGAAGCTGGAGAGTACATCTTTAAGACTCCCCCGTGGAGTCCCACACGTGGATCTTGTAGTGTTGGTGGGGAAGGTAGAGGTGCCCATGTTTCTCTGTTTGTCCTGACAAGCACACACAGGAGCAGGGGTGTGGTGTCTGCAGTAGCAGCCACTCACAAGTCTCAAGGGCAGAGCACTCTGCTCTCATGCTGGCACCTGTGTGCTCCCTCCACCTGGCTCCAGATGCAGCGGTGAACTCCTGCTTCTAACCAGGGCAGAGGGGTGAAGTCCTGGGGCCAGCAGTTGGGGCCCCAGCATTGAAAGCGCCACATCCCAGACAGTGCCTGCTCTGTGGCATTATTCGGAGGGTCCCTCCAAGCTCAGCCAGAGCCTATCTCCGCCCCGGTCCTTCTGATAACTCTCTAACTCTCCTGCTCAGCTCCTTCTCCTCCAACTACTGAGAGTGGTTTCTGTGCCACGCATCTGACACAGTAACAAAAACTCGGGCGGTCCTGAGGTAGAAGGGCCCCAACAAAATGACCTCTTATGTTTAAAAATGCTTTTATGCAGTACTTCACAAAGCTACCGAGCGCAGAAGGGACAGCAGAGACAGTGAACGTGGTACACTTCTGCCATGCAGGTCAACTTCAGAGGGGCTTTAGAGTGCATCCTGAGTTAACTGTTACAGTGAACTGGCCGACACACGATAAGGAAGGACAGCTGGCACCGGCCCACTGAAGAACACAAAGGACCCATCACACAGAGGAACTATTACTGTTTGTAAAAGGGTATTAGATACAGAAACTGAGGGAACTGGAAGAGATTTCATCCCAGTGCCTTAGAGGAATGACTGCTTTTCGAGAACTGTACTGTTTATAGCGGTATTTGCTTCTCCTGTCTCCTAGGATGCTTCTCGCTGTGCACAATGCCCCAGCACAATCCGCGTCACCTCGGTGCTGCGCTCCATCACCTTAGCTCTCTGCAAATAAAACAAGCGTTTTCTTTGTTCTTTCCCCAGTTAATCAGAATTTAGATGCCTTTGTTTAGAAAAGCTAATTTTATCAATTATCATTATCACTACAACAATGCCAGCAAAATTAAAATTAAGTGGGAAAAAGAAGAAAAGAGTCAGGGCAACACTCTACTGCAGAAAAGTTTTCCTTCTGGGATTATTTTAGTGATTTCAATAGTAAATCTTTCCTGCAATGAAAGAACTTAATGATAATGAATACATTGTCAAGAAAAGTCACATTTCCTATTTGTAACAGAAAAACCAAAACAATGTTTATGTCAACCACCACTATGGTGGGAGGGAAAACATGTCTATCAATTCAGTTTGAGCAAAAGGGGAGGACAATGTTTACTCTTTATTTCTTACACTTTCTTTGATATTTTAAATATAAGATGACATGGGGTTCCAGTAACACTTTCACACAGATCAGTATGTTTCTGGTGGGTGGAGGAGCAGCGGGAGCCAAAGGGAGTGGCAAGGTGCCAGTGGCAGAGCAGTGCGCCTGGTATGCTCTCAAACTCTGTTTTATTTTTATTTATTTATTTATTTATTTATTTATTTATTTATTTATTTTTGCAGTACTGGGGATTGAACCCAGGTGCATTCTACCTCCGAGCTACACCCCCGGCCCAACTTTTTATCCTTTATTTTGAAACCGGGTCTCAAACTCTGTTTTATATTTATTTATTTATTTATTTATTTATTTATTTATTTTGTGGTACCAGGGATTGAACCCAGGGGCGTTCTACCTCCAAGCCACACCCCCGGCCCTATTTTTTATTCTTTATTTTGAAACCGGCTCTCACGAAGTTGCGGAGGGTCTAAGTAGCTGAGGCTGGCCGCGAACCTGGATCCTCCGGTCTCTGCCTCCCAAGTACTGGGATTACAAGCGTGCGCCACTACGCCCAGCTCTCTTCATTTTTAAAACAGAGTTTGAAGCTGGGCGTGAGACCTGGTTTCAAAATAAAGTATAAAAAATAGGGCCGGGCGTGTAGCTTGGAGGTAGAACGCCCCTGGGTTCAATCCCCGGTACCACAAAAAAAAAAAAATGAAGAGAAGCCAGGTGCAGTGGTGCACGCCTTTAATATCAGTACTTGGGAGGTTGAGACAGGAGGATAGCATATTTGAGGCCAGCCTCAGCAACTTAGTGAGACACTCAGCAAGAGTCCAACTTTGGAAGACCCTGTATCTATCTATCTATCTATCTATCTATCTATTTATCTATCATCTATATATCTATCTATCATCTATATATATGTATATGACCCCCATTCATATATGTATACACTGGGGGTGTAACTCAGAGGTAGAATGCCCCAGGTTAAATCCCCAGTATTACAGAAGAAGAAGAAGAAGAAGAAGAAGGAGGAGGAGGAGGAGGAGGAGGAGGAGGAGGAGGAGGAGAAGAATAAGAAAAAGAAAAATAAGAAACAGGAATAGTAGAGCCCACCCCTTTTCTCCCTCTAGCCCTAACACACTCATTTCATCAGAGAGAGAGAATGACCAGAGAAAGTATTTGTGTATAAGAATGTTTTGTTATCAGGACAAATGGGATATGCTATTCTTCATTCCATGCACTGAGACGTGAAATAACTAGTAGTCAGCAGACACACAATGGCGCTCCCCATATTTCTACCTGTAACCACATATACAGGGAGGCCCATAAGGGCATCAACTACAGCCTCCTCTCCTCTTCTCCTGTATTTCATATGCATGGCTGTCATGAGGCCACGGCTTAAGATCCTGAACTCCAAACTATCTGGTAAGTTTTTAGATGAGAAAGAGGGGAAGAGCTACAAAATGCCCCTCAGATGGTCTGTTTCAATTAATACCACTTATTCCTATATTCTAGAGTCAGCATGCACCAGAAAACTCCATTTAACCCTGAAACAAGTAGACCACACCGATTACTGATTATGCAGGAAGAAGTCATCTACGAAAGAGCACTGTCTATGTGCCAGCCGGGACATGTTTCTGTCCAGCATATAAATGCTATTCACTAGAAGGAGGGGAGGAAGGAGAGAGAAATCAACAGACAGACAGAACCAGAAGAAAGAGAAAAACAAACGGATGCTCATATACAACCATCCTGCCCTCCATGCTTCTCCGCAGTGGCAGCGGCTCCTGTCTTGGAAGAGGCCGATGTTTGTGTTGCAGACATGACCACAACTGTATCACTTCACAGATCCAGATAACAAGATCCATGACCTAATAAAGGTGAGCAGTTCACCAAAGCTGTCTGTATTTGAAATGAACATCATACTTGTTCACAGGCTATTTATCTCACTATAAAACACAGTTGTTCAACAGGACTTACATGCGGCTGGCAGCCCGTGAAGCCGCTCTGAGCAGCAGCCTCTGATTTGAAAAGCTTGGGACATCTTTGAGGGCCTGTCTCCTCTTCCTCTCACTCTTCAGACTCAGCACTTGGAAGGGGGCTTGTCATCACAGACAAGTGTAAACTTCAAATTAAATGCTTATATCTATTGGTTAATTTCCCCAAATATGTTTTACTTTCTTTCACCTTTCCCTCCACTAGACAATTACTTATAAAACATTTACACCAATAGTCTGTTAAGGAAATTATAAGTTTTAGTGTTTTCCTACATTTTCTTTTGTTTTCACATTTTCCAAGTCGACTGGCCTCAGCATTACAATTATATGACTTTCTTGTTGAGATTCGTATCAGTCACTGATACCTTGTATTTTTCAGTGGCATCAGAGGAAAAGAGAAAGGATATCAAGATCATCAACATCCAAATATAAACACTGAGCCATGCGTGGTGGTGCACTCCTGTAATCCCAGTACTTGGGAGGCTGAGACAGATGATCGCAAGGTTGCGGCCAGCCTCAGCAATTTAGTGAGGCCCTCCGCAACTTAGTGAGACCCTATTTCAAAATAAAAAATAAAATAGGGCTGGGGGTGTAGCTCAGAGGTAGAATGACACTGGGTTCAATCCCCAGCAACCCTCCAAAAGAAAAAAATATATATAAACACTGGCTTTCATTCATGGATGTTTAAATACCATCGGGTCAGAGTTGGCTAACTTTGTCCTTGATTTTAAAGCATGTAGGTCACTGTTTTTTTGCCACACTAAAAAGAGCATGACTTCATAAACAAAAATCAACTACTGTTCAGTGTCTCCCATCTGTCTTTAGAATCATTTGTAATTCCAGTGCTGCAACACCGAAGACAGAGCTGCCTGGCCCTCACCCACTCAAGAACGGGGATTTATTGCAGGCCCTTTCAAAACTCCTCCAGCCCTAATGTAATTGCTTTCTGAAGCTTAGGAGGAACAACCTGGCCAACTCCAACTCCACCCTCACTCTACTCAGAATTTCTTGGGCCAGATGGTATACTTAGTCCTAAAGATAGTGTGTTTATTTTTCCCTATCAATCAATTTAAAATAATATAATTAGAAAAGAAACGCTGCAGAATTCTTAGCCAAATGATAAAAAAGGAACATCCATAATTTAATACTGTCTTTGTTAATTTCATTTTACTCTAAGGCATTCAATTAAAGTGTCATGCAATAAAAGCGGCTGCTACAATGGAATCCCAAATCCTATTAAGTGTCAAGGATGTTAAACCTACAAAACTAACAGATTCTTCAGTCGGAAACCGTTTCCGTACTTTATGGTGCTGCCAGCGAGCCTCCCACCTGAATAGAGTTTTAGTGGGAAGGCGGTCTGTAATGTGTAATCACTGAAGCACTCTGAAATAATCGACCCCACAGGGCCCCTCAACCTTATTCAGTTTACATTAAATAATTATGAACTCATCATTTTGTTTAAGCTTATGTTTAAAGTCAGCCATTCCGCCAAGTCTACTCTGTTAAGATTAAATATATTTTAGTTTATGGATCATGGTAGATTCATGTTTGATCTAAATATACTTCAACCTCCTAGAAACATATGTGAAACACTTGACTATAATGAGATACCAAATATACACTCATGTTGTCAATACATAAATATAGGAGCATAAATACATAAATATTTCTATCATCTGCTCAGATGACAGAAATAACTGTTAGGTGAAACAAAAACATTCTTTGGGCATATTTGTCAGATATTTAAAAAGATAACAACATGAAGCTGGGTGTGGTAGTGCACACCTGTAATTTCAGTACTTGGGAGGCTGAGACAGGAGGATCACAGGTTTGAGGCTATTCTCAGCAACTTTTTTTGTGTGTGTGTGATACCGGGGATTGAACCCAGGGGTGTTCTACCTCCGTGCCACACCCCTGGCCCTATTTTTTTATACTTTATTTTGAAACCAGGTCTCATCAAGTTGCAGAGGGCCTCACTAGTTAGAGAGAGAGAGAGAGAGAGACAGGGAGAGAGAGAGAGAGAGAGAGAGAGAGAGAGAGAGAGCTGAGGCTGGCCGCGAACCTGGATCCTCCGGTCTCCGCCTCCCAAAGTACTGGGATTACAAGCATGTGCCACCACGCCCAGCTCAGCAACTTATTAGAAAGACCCTCAGCAACCTAATGAGACCCTGTTTCAAAATTTAAAAAATAAAATAGGTCTGGGGGTTTGGCTTGGAGGTAGAATGCCCCTAGGTTCAATCAATAGTACAAAAAAAAAAAGATAAAAACATGAACTTTACCCTAGACAGTTGAGGAACCACAGAATGAAAAATGAGAAATGGGGCTTTTCAAGGAGACTTTTTGTTCAAAGCCAAAACACTTAATACAAACATTACTTTTAAAATTAAAGCAAAGAGGGCTCTTTTTTTGTTTTTGGTGCTGGAGATTGAACCGGGAGGCATTCTATCTTTGAGCTACACCCCCACCCCTATTTTATTTGGAAATAGAAAAAATAAGTTGCTAAGGCTGGTCTTGAGCCTGAGATCCTCCTGTCTCAGCCTCCCAAGTACTGGGATGACAGGAGTGTGCCACCACACCCGGAAAAGAGGGCTTTTCCTAAAACATAGCATCACCTTACTCTTTCATGCTGACATGTATTTTCTTTAGAAAATGTATTAAAATATGGGCTAATTTTAGTAAATAAAGTTTGAGCTTCAGATTAACCTTCCTTCTTCACAAGGAAAACAAAAATTTGCTTAAGGGTAGGAAGGCTTTCATTGTGATTGTTACCAAGATGGTGGTCATTATGGCATTGGAAACATGTGTCACCATTTGATTGCTATGAGCAAAAACGTGTACTTCGCCTGAAAGGAAGACAAGAGAATAATCAAAAAAGACTTGCAGCTACTTATGTAAAATAAAGCCATGTTAGGAAATGTCAGCTCCAAATAACAATGTCCATCACTCCCCACTGATCCTTTCTCAGCAGGGAGCTGATGTTTTTACTGCTTAGAATTAGTGGAGGAAAAAAAACACATCTCCTTTCATAATTGCTATATATTTTTAGCAATACTTTAAGGACAACCTTCTGGAAAGTCCCTTAGTTTATAACTATTTCAAAATAATATTTATGTAGGTGGTGGTGTGGCATGGAAAGTTTTAAGCTGGTGGTCAATCAAGCATCTTTGAATGCCCCCTCTGTGCTTGAGGCGAAATATCATTCCAGTGGCTCTGAGGGGACACTGTTGACAGAGAGGTCTTCAGCCTGTGCCTGGTAAGGACTAGAGCCCCGGTTCTGGGTGTAGTTCAACCATGGCTTGGCTAATCCACACCAAAGGGCGCCTCCTTGTCTATAAAATGACAACCACACCACCTGCCCTGACAGTCTCACAAGGTAAGGCTCAAACGGGATTATATAAGTAAACACTTTGACAGCCATAAAGTCTTATGTAAACATTAGACTATTTGTAAAAAGGCTTAGGAATATCTATTAAGCAGCACACTTACAAGGGCAAATTAGTGCACAAGCATCCGAATACAAAGGGTGGGACAAAAGTCGCTTGAAGTTCAAATGAGTGTTTTAATTCAGGTCTGTAAGTTAAAACAGTAAGTTTATGTCTCAAGCATGTTTATCATAATAAAGTTTACAGCTCTACAGTAACACCTTTATTTCATCCTACGTAAGTGCCAAG
Source organism: Glis glis (assembly GCA_004027185.1). Taxonomy (NCBI): domain Eukaryota; kingdom Metazoa; phylum Chordata; class Mammalia; order Rodentia; family Gliridae; genus Glis; species Glis glis. Next base: position 27,673 of record PVJS01022430.1, read on the forward strand.
GGGGTAAAGACTAAAACCAGAAAGGGTGCGCTATGAAATAGATTTTAGAGAAAAATGCCATCATAATCAGCAATGAGGAAGCAGGTGTCTGAGGCCCTGGGAATGCAGATATGAAAACAAGCAAGAGGTATGCAGGAGGGGAAACAGATCCGTCTTGCTGATCAGAGTCCATGGAGGTATACACAGCTCCCGAGATACAGTGCTCTTCAGGTTACCATGGAGATTTTGAGAAGTTTCACTATATAGTGGTTTTTGCAAGACTACTGCTTGACATCTTAGGTTGCTATAACAAAACCACGGTCAATTTCTGCTAATGTCCTTTCTGGATTCATCCTTGTCCAGGAAAGAGTTTTTTGGGCATACAGTTTAAGTACCTGCTTTACTTCTTAGGAGTTGTTTTTCATGTCATGTACTGTGGGCCATGATTAACAACCATTCCACACAGTGATGGCTCACTGTGCATGCCACTTGCATGGTGACTTATGCACATTCACATACTACTACAGTTAAGTCTCACAACAAGGCTGTGAGACAGTGGGACCTGACTGGGTGCATTATATTGGGCTAGAAATGCCAAATGACATTGAGAAACCTATACGATTTGCTCAGGTGATAGTAACAGAAGCTTTAAATTACCCAAACATAAATCTAACAGCATATCTTTTCAGTGTGTGATTGAGAAGCAGAATGTGGGCACAGTGCATATACAAAACAAAGGTCTCCACAGTGTTCCAAGGGATTTTGTAGGAACACCTATTATTGTTCTTTGCACACTTAAATGAAACTATCTGCTTACAAGTTTCTCTGTTCTGAAGACAGAACAGAGAAGGTCCTCCAAAGCAATGCTACGCATTCATTCACTCACTCTCACTCATGTATTCATTCAACAAACATCTACTGAGCATATACTATAAGTGGATTATTACCATATTCATGATCCAACACTTGGCACTTGGCCTTCTGCATGGCAGGTGATAAAGAATACCAAGGACTGTAACACGAGGTGAGAAATATTACACATGAATATGATAACAAACAGGGCCAGGTAGAAGACTGGCTTACCAGTGCAAAGACTGGCCCAAACCAGTTATGGGAGAAGGAGAGTCAAAAACACTAATCAAAAAATCATCTCACTTAAAGAGGTAAGAATGAGCTGTGTACAGTGGTGCATGCTTATAATCCCAGTACATGGGTAACTGAGACAGGACAATCACAGGTTCAAGACCAGCCTCAGCAACTTAGCAAGACTCTCAGCAACATAGTGAGAACTTGTTTCAAAATAAAAAAAAAAATTCAGAAAGAGATGGGGGGTGTAACTCAGAGGCAAAATGACCCTGAGTTCAACCCCCAGTACCAATAAATAAATAAGTAAATAAGGTGGTAATAATGAATAAAAAATGTTATGGATGGCTGAAAATTACCTTAAAAATCATCCACATAAACTGGGTGTGGTGGTGTACACTTGTAATCCCAGTACTTGAGAGGCTGAAACAGGAAGATTTCAGGTTTGAGGCCAGCCTCAGCAACTTAGTGAGGCCTTCCACAACTTAGTGAGATACTGTTTCAAAATAAAGAATAAAATGGGGCTGGGGATATAGCCCAGAGGTAGAATGCCCCTAAGTTCAATCCCCAGTACCACACACGCACACACACACACACACACACACACACACACACACACAAATTATCGGCATGAATGGCCAGGACAAACATGAATGTGTCAGTATGGAGAATGCCAGGCTGGGGAAAGAGCCTCGTCTTCAGGCAGTGAGAGGAAGGCTTTGGTGAAGTGCTGGGAGAGAGACACGGTATTAACTTGAACCATGTGCAGTGCCAGCACTCGACTGCTCTGAGCTACAAAATGGCAACTGCATTTGGTTCAACTTAGCAGAATCCATGAAGACCTAAAAAAACAAACACAAAAAAGAATTTTTTAAAAGGTATTAACCAACTGAAACTGTCTGTCCCTGTGAAAGAACCAATGGCAGATCTACTAGAAAAAGACTGAAAACACTGTCTTAAAAATGCTTAAAGAACCAAAGAAAGACGTTGGAGAAAGCCAACAAAATGACCTTTGAACAAAATGGAAATATCAATAAAAAGAGAAAAATCTAAAAAGAAATTCTGGAGCCAAAAAGCATAATAAAAGTAAAATAGTGAAAAGTGAAATAGCAAAAGAGTCAGTAGAGGGATTGAAAAGCAGATTCAATCAGACAGAAGAAAGAATGGACGGACCTGAGGATAGGGCAATGGAAATTATTAAATCACAGGAACAGAAAGAAAAAAGGCTGAAGAAACATAAGGAGAGCATGAGAAACTCATGGGACCCAAGCAAACAGACGAAAATTTGTATTGTGGGAGTCCTGGGAGGAAAAGAGAGTGAGAGACAAGGACAGGGAAAATATTTGAAAAAATAATAATAATGGTGGGAAACTTCCCAAGTTTGATGAAAGACACGAACATAAACATACAAAAAGCTCAAGAAACTCCAAATAGAATGAACTCAAAGAGATCAACACTGAAACTTACAGCTAAACTATCCAAAGGCAAAGAGAGAATCATGAGCAATACTACACATGAGATTCAAAACATACAAGGGGTCTGCAATGGAATTATCAGCAGATTTATCATCAAAAACTTTGGCCGGGCATGGTGGCGCACGCTTGTAATCCCAGTACTTTGGGAGGCGGAGACTGGAGGATCTGGGTTCGCGGCCAGTCTCAGCTCTCTCTCTGTCTCTCTCTCTCTGTCTCTCTGTCTCTCTCTCTCTACTTAGTGAGGCCCTCCGCAACTTCGTGAGACCCAGTTTCAAAATAAAGTATAAAAAAAATAGGGCCGGGGGTGTAGCGTGGAGGTA
>PVJS01022431.1:0-30546 GCA_004027185.1 Glis glis
AAAAAAAAAAAAAAAAAAAAAAGAATCGTCCATCCTCAGAGGCACACAGATCTTCAGCTCCAAAGATCTTCTGGTCCAAATGCCTGATTTGAGAAATGCAGGCACTGGGGCCCTGAATAAGTCTGTATCCAGCCAGGTCTCACCCCAGGCCAGGGTTCCCACAGCCCTTCCCCTCCTGTCTTAGCCAGCTAGAGCTGCTGTAACAAAAAGCCACAAACCAGACACCTTAAACAGCATAAAGGTAATGTCAGAGTTCTGGAAGGTAGAAGACCAAGATCTAGGTGCCAGCATGGTCAGTTTAGAGGGAGGGCATTCTTCCTGGACTCTGGGTGGCCCCCTTCTCACTACATCTGCACGTGACAGAGAGAGAGCAAGCTCCTTGGTTCTCTTCTCATAAGGCCACTGATCCCATCGCGAGGACCCCACACTCATAACATCCTCTACACCTAACTATCTGCCAAGGCTCCATCTCCACGTGCATCGTACTGGGGATTGGGGCCTCAACAAATGGATTTGGGAAAAACCGACCTTCAGCCCACAGCATCTCTGGGCCTTCCCGTGGCCTGGCCTTGGCTTTTCAAGGCCCTCGCAGCTCTGGACATCAAAACTCTGTGACCTTTGCAACCGGCACACTGGGAAGACCCCCGGGAATGACACATCTGAACTGAGACCTCGAGGAAGTCCAGGAGGAGGCTAGGACTGAGGGGCTAGTGGGGCTCCAGGCAGACGCTGGGATTCCTGGATCTTTCTGCTGGGTGCACCCGGGCAGCATGGGGATCTACAACAACCTCCCTCATGTGCACATGTGTGTGTGTGTGTGTGTGTGTGTGTGTGTGTGTGCGCGCGCACCTGCACACCTACACACACATGGCCGGGGAGCTCTGCCCAGATTCCTGGGGATGGCCAAGGACCTAATCATCCCTCCTCAGCACTGCCCACCACATCACCCTCCCCCTAAACATGTGACCCTGGGAGCCTCCTATGGAAGGGGGTGGGAGTCACTGCGGTGGAAGAGGAGCAGCATTTTTTTTTTTTTTTTTTTTTTTTTTTGCGGTACCGGGGATTGAACGCAGGGGCGTTCTACCTCCGCGCCACGCCCCCGGCCCTATTTTTTCTATGCTTTATTTTTGAAACCGGGTCTCACGAAGTTGCGGAGGGCCTCGCTAGGGAGAGAGAGAGAGAGAGAGAGAGAGAGAGAGAGAGAGAGATTGATCGCACGCACATGCGCGCTGAGGCTGGCCGCGAACCCGGATCCTCCGGTCTCCACCTCCCAAAGTACTGGGATTACAAGTGTGTGCCACCACGCCCGGCATGGAGCAGCATTTGATGTCTGCAGCCAGGACAGAGAAGACAGCCTGAGTTCTAGAGCTGAGCCAAGTCACAGCCACTTCATGACAAGGTGACAGCCACCCGAGAGAGGGCCCTGCCCAGAGCTCAGGCCACATGCCTCTGGGTACTCAGATTTGAAGACAGAGGAAGCCCGCAGCCCCAGCCCAGGAGTAGAGCCAGGCAAGGCCCCAGTGTCCACCTTCACACCAAGCAGGACAGGCACTGTGGCGAGCAGGAGACGCCGTCCAGGCCAGGCCAAGGTAGCCCCACCTCACACACATTGAGGCTGAGGCTCAGAGAGGAGATGTGACCTTTACAAGACCACCTTTTCAGTCTGGACTTGAACCCAGACCTGCCCTACCTCTTTCCACCAAATAGAGCAAGGTGTACGGGCCCTATGGCCAGGCCGGCCGGATTCTCGCCACTCTGCACCTGGAGCAGGCAAGGCTGAGAGAGATTAAAATACTACACAGTGACAGGCCGCAGGTTCCCTGAGTCTGGCTGGCACAGATGGCTCTAAGCAGCCTCCATATGAGACACATCGTCGGTACCAACCTCCTTCGCTGCTCTCCTGAGACACCCAGAAAGGCCAGGGCTGAACTCCAAGCCACATGCCCCAGCTGTCCTCAGTGGGGCAGGGACTGCAGGAGCCTGATTGCACATCTGATAGTGCAGCCCAGCGGGGCAGGGAGTGGGGAGGCCAGGAGCCCCCCCGGGGACCACTGAGGCTAGTGATCTAATGACCACGCCTTCCCTTTTCCCCCAGCAGCTGCCCCGTGCCTGGCCCTTGGCTAGGTGTCTTACTGCACTTCCTCAACCCACCCTATGATTTCCTCTGTGTTGTCGTCCCCATCTGAGTGGAGGAGAAACTGAAATAACCGCCCAGAGTCAGAGAGGAGCAGGGATGGGAGCCCCGGCATGCGTGAGGGATGGCAGCAAAACTCTGGCCCCTGCTCAGCTCCTAGACATCATCGCTGTCAGTCCTCAGGCAGGGGGTGGGGCAGGGCCAGGAAGCTCAGCTGGGAACAGGGGCAGGGTCGGCGGGAGGTGCAGGGAGTGGAAGATGCAGCTGCCACATCTGGCTGCCTCAGCTTGGCAAAGGCCTGTGGGAGGGAGGTGGACTGGCAAGACAGGGCCAGCCAGGGCCACATGTCCGAGGTCTGCCTAGAAGACAAGATACAATCCAGGCTGAGACCATCCTGGGCCCCTGCCAGCAGCTCCAGTCTTCACCCCTGGAAGCCTGCCCCACCCATGGCTTGGGCCCAGAAACAAGTAGAGGGGACCATCTTCTAACTCCCAACTGCCCTGTCCATGCTTCAGGTCCAGAAGAGAGAACTCTGGGTCTTTCTCTTCCCAGCCATGGTCATCGGCCAGGAAACTGACTGTTTAAGGGCCAGGAAGAAGGCCTAGAAAACCCAGAGGATGAGATATATTGGACTGAGACCCAGCCACCTTCCGGGACTCAATAGCTATCAGACAGGCTGGTAACTAGTCTCCCTAATTCACCAATGTATTAACTATCCTAACACAGTTGAGGTTTTTGTTCTGGGAACACTTAATATCTACTCTCTTAGCATTTTTTCAAAAATACAATATATCATCATTAACTATACTCACCAACCTTGTACAACAGATCTCTGGAACTTACTCCTTCTGTCTAACTGTAATTATGTATTCTTAGACCAACATTTCCCAGTCTCCTCCAACCCCAAAGCACCCGGCCTCTTTACCTCATTGCTTTGGAAACACTTAGCTCCAGGCCCTTGAGAGCCAAGCCTGGCCAGGCCCCAGTTTAGACAGCACGAGATTGGTAGACAGAAACATACAGGAGGGAGCCCAGTGGGGCTGGGGACCCAGGCCTCCTGACTTCCCACCACACCAGAGGGTGTCCCAGGGGCTTAGAGGAGAGGACCAGTAAATGAGTGTGCAAAGGGAATTGGGAGAAATGAGATGACCCAACCAGGATACAACACCTAAAATGGTTGTTTATATTCTGTTTCATGGTTGCTATTATTTTAATGAGTCACCAAGGAAATAGGAAAACTGTCTCAACATGAATAGGAAGTAGCCACCTGTGTTGTTCACCAAATATTTCCAGTTCTCCCCAACTCTAGGCACATAGTAGGACCATGCTTCCTGGACACCTTGTGACTGGCTGGAGCTACATGACAAGTTTTGGCCAATGACTAGCTCAGAAGCAGAAAAGAAGTCAGGGATGGTGGCATACGCTTGTAATCCCAGTACTTGGGAGGCTGAGACAGGAGGATCGCAGGTTCGAGGACAGCCTTAGCAACTTAGCAAGGTCCTCAGCAACTTAGTGAGACTCTGCTTCAAAATAAAATGGGGCTGAGGGTGTATCTCAGAGGTCGAATGCCCCTGGGTTCAATCCCCAGTACAAAAAAAACAAAACAAAATGCAGAAGCAGAAAAGATGTGGGTCACATCCAGACTGATCCCCCCAAAGAGCTCTCATCCCCTCTGGCCCAACAACTGGCAATGATAGGGGCAGTGGCCATGAGGAGCCAAGTGCCCAGCTGACCAATGATGTAACATACAGCATGAGCAAGAAATAAACTGCTGTTGTGTTAAACCAGTGAGATTTGGGGATTGTTTGTTACTGCACCATAGCTTAGTCATCCCTTACTGATACAATGGGAAACAGAACAAAACCAAAGGCTAGGGACAAATGGGCATAGCCCTACCTAGCAAATCCAAAAAGAATCATATCCAGGAACCAGACTGAGTTAGAAATGTTTGAGAAGCAGTTCAGACCCAACAACACCTCATACATCTTCTTGGGAGTTGTATTAGTAAGCTTTCCCTCACTGTGACAAAATAACTGACATAAACAACTTATGTGAAGAAAGGTTTATTTTGGTTCAGGACTTCAGAGTTTTCAATCCATAGTCAGTTGTCCCTGTTACTTTATTCCTGTGGCGACACAGTACATCATGGTGGGAGCACGTGGGGGGAAGGCTGTTCATCTCAAGGCAGCCAGGAAGCAAAGAGAGAAAAGAAGAGGCTGGAGTCCCAATATCCCCTTCAAGGATATGCCCATGACAATCCCTACTTCCTTCCATAGGCTCCACCTTCTAAAGGTTCCACCACCTTCCAACAATACCACAGACTGAAGACCAAGCCTTCAACACATGGACTTTGGGGAGATTTTCAAGATCTAAGCCATAGCAAAAATAAAAGGCTAGAGAAGCCGGGCGTGGTGGCGCACGCTTGTAATCCCAGTACTTTGGGAGGCGGAGACCGGAGGATCTGGGTTCGCGGCCAACCTCAGTGCACATGCGCGCGCGATCTCTCTCTCTCTCTCTCTCTCCCTACCTAGTGAGGCCCTCCGCAACTTCGTGAGACCCGGTTTCAAAAATAAAGCATAAAAAAATAGGGCCGGGGGTGTAGCGCGGAGGTAGAACGCCCCGCAAAAAAATAAATAAATATATAAATAAATAAATAAATAAATAAATAAATAAAAGGCTAGAGAAGAGGGAGGACAGCTGCTGGAGGGGACAAGGCTGGGATTCTCCACCTGGCAACTACAAGAATTTGGAAAGACGGTCTGCCTGCCCCTACGAGCTGCGTCTGTGAGTGCTAAGGGACAGCCTTAGCTGGCCTCCAGGAGAAACCTGGAGAAATGGCCCCAACTTGCTGTTCCAGGTGGGGAGGCTATTAAAGTCCCCCTGGCACCAGGAACAAGGATGGCAGCAGCTCAGAGGCAGCACAGGGAACAAGCGTCTCACCAGACCTGTGACCTCTCACCCACACACCTGGCATGAGGTGCCCATCTGCTCGCTGCCAGGAAAGCTCCACCACCCAGTCTAGAGGTAGGGCCGGGGCAATAGGGAAAGCTGAAGGGAGCCTCCTGAACCCCAAATATGAGGAGGTGGATGGGGCAGGAGCGTAGTGTATAAAGTCAGAGACTGTACATGCTTGTGTGTATGCATGTACATGTGCTCCTGTGTACACCTGCATGTACGTGCATGTGCGTGTGTCTGTTCAGATCCATAGAGGTGGCCCTAGAATGGAAGAGAACCTGAAGCCGGGAGTGCACTGAGGGAAGGCTGCAGCCATTCCTTTACACAGCCACAGGCTCGTGGGGAATCCAGAGAGGGGACTAGGCAGTCTCAGTGCCCAGCTAAACTCTAGCAAGGGACCATCTGTGCCTGCAGTCCCATGCACAGCCATCCCTGAGCTTGATGCATCTCTGGCGGCAGCCCTGAGGGACCAGACAGACACCCCCATGGGCACAAGGCAGCCTCTGAGGGCAATATAGCAAGACTGACCTCAACGAGGGTGCCAGGTGGGCATGATGGGAAGCTCTGAAGAACTTCCCAAGCAGAAGAGTAGGTGTGAGTCTGCGTGGTGGCCCAAACTTAGAGTCCGGATATTCCAATGGCAGATGTTCCAGGAACACCCTTCCATACAAGCAGCACCGGGCCCAGGGAAGGAAGTCAGGGTGAGGCCTCCGGAGGCAGCTTTGAAGAGTGGAAGCACAGCCACACATGCCAAGTGACTCTAGACAAGAGGTTGCCACCCAGTGAGCAGGAGTGCAGCCAGCCATGCAGAAGATGGTCAAGGCGGTCAGGAAGTGGAGAGCAGCAACATGCTCTGGCTACCATGGGCACAGACAGGTGTGCCAATGTGGTAACAGAATAATGACCCACAAAGGCAACATGTCCCGCTCCCCAGAACTGAGGATGTGTTAAGCTACATGATAAAGGAAAATTAAGGTGGCGCAGAACTAAGGTTGCAAATGAGCTGACCTTAAAGTAGGGAGGTCACCCTGGTATTAGGTAGCTTTTATGTCACTGTGACCAAAATACCAGTGACAAGAACAATTTAAAAGAGGAAAGGTTTATTTGGGCTCACAGTTTCAGACGTTCAGTCCATAGTCACCGGCTCCAAGGCAGAAACATCATGGGGTCAGGGCATATGGTAGAAGAAAGCTACTCAGCAGCCCAAAAACAAAAAGAGCAAGAGAGGAAGGGACAAGGGACAGATACAGTCCCCAAGGCCATGCCCCCAGTGACCCACCTCCTCCAGCCATGACCCACTTGCCTGCACTTACCACCCGGTGAATCCACTCAAATTATTGATCCATCAATGGATTTATCTACTGATGAGGTCAGAGACCTGATTCAATTGTTTCACCTCTGAACACTTCTGCATTGCCAGCACATGAGCTTTTCTGGGGGACATTCCATGTCCAAATCACAGCATCCTGGATTATCAAGGTGGGCTCAATACAATCGTGAGGGCTCTTGGAAGAAGGAGGCGGAAGAGTGAGAAAAGGAGATGTGACAACACAAGCAAGATCAGATACCACGGGAGAAGAACCCGGCCCACCATTGGAGGCTTTGGAGACGGAGGAAGGGGCCCTGGGCTGAGGAGCCCTACAGAATCTGCAAGCTGGAAAAGACCCGGAAATTATTCTTTCCTGAGTCTCCAGAAGAAATCAACTCGCCAATACATTGTTTTTATTCTGCTGAGACCCACATCAGGCTTCTGACCTGCAGAACCGTAAGCTAATACATCTATGTTGTTTTAACCAACTAAATTTGGAGCAAAATGTGTTTCAGTGCCAAGAGAAAAGTAATACGGCTGAGTGGATGGAGTGATGGCAGTAGGCCTAGAGGCATCTTAAGATGACATGAACATGACACTCAGAAAGCCCCTGACAGTGTCTCAGTGCAGCTGCCAGCAGGCCTGGAGGACATGGCCCCAAGAAAACCTATCATTCTGCATGGAGGTGAAAGAAGACACCATAGATCAGGGAGCGAGACCCTCTCACAAGAAACCCAGACACCAGCATGGTGAGTGAGAGGCAAGGGTGGCCACCGAGGCGGTGACCGATATAAGCTGACCGATACCTTCAGAGACGTATGTCAACAAGCTTACTACGTTTCATTTCTTCCTTTTTTTTTCTTTTTAGTACTAAGGGTTGGTCTACCTCCAAGCTACACCCCCAGATCTATTATATTTTAAAACAGGGTCTAAGTTGTAGAAAAACAGGGCCTTGCTAAGTTGCTGAGTCTGGCCTCAAACCTGTAATCCTCCTGTCTCAGCCTCCCAAGTACTACAGGCATGTGCCACCAAACCCACCTCTCATTTTTTCTTTTATCTCATTATTTCATTCTGTGAGCAAGTAATACTTGAGTAATTTTTACCTTATCTCCTTTTGTTCTTGTATGTGTGGTACTGGGGTTTGAACCCAGGGCCTCACACATACTAAGCAAGCACTCAACCACTAAGCTATACCTCCAGCACTTACCTTGTCTTCTTATAACATTTCTATGCTTTTGGTAGCTAAAAGGGTTATTGCCTCACATACATCCCTTTGTTCTGCCTCTTCCTTAAATTGTCATCCTTCTACACTATGACAGATATATCTACAGCATATCCAATAACTCACATCTTTTACTCTGAGTAAAAGATAATACTGTGAAAAGAGAAGACTTGTGTTCAGCCAGTTCTTTTATGCATTTATATAATCTTCTACTTGAGCAGGCACTTTAAGACAATATGAAATTTTTCATTTAACAAATTAGTATCTCTTCTTGTATCTACAAGACAAATTTTCATACTTACTATGAAGATGGACTTTGCCAGCTAAATCTAAGATGCAACATTTTAGACATTTAAATGTCCTCCCTGAATTATCATTTACTAACTTCAAATCTTCATCAAATGCATATTGTATTAGATGATGTGACCCATTCTTTTACATAAACTGACCAACTGTCCTAAAAGGTAGTGTTTGTGAGGAGCTTGTACAAAACCAGTCTGAAGAAATTATAGATATAAACCTTAGGACCAACACATCCAGATAGAATTTCTTGTATTTTCTTCAGAATACATTTCAATATACATGTCTTCAGTTCTTAAAAACATGTTTTGCACATTGGAAAATATACAAAGCCACTAAAAACAACATTTAGGGCCGGGCATGGTAGCACATGCCTGTAATCCCAGCCACTGGGGAGACTGAGGCAGAAGGATCACAAGTTCGAGGCCAGCCTGGACAACTTATCAAGACTCTGTCTCAAAATAGGCTGCGGATGTAACTCAGTGATAAAGTGCTTGTCTAGCATATGTGAGGCCCTGGGTTCATCCCTGAGAATGGCAGGAAAAACAAAAGTAATGTTTACAAATAGTTCATAGTGGTTTCAGAAAAAGCCAGTGATATGGTCAATGAAAAAAGCACGATATTAGCCGGGCATGGTGTCGCATGCTTGTAATCCTAGTACTTGAGAGGCTGAGACCAGAGGATCCGGGTTCGCGGCCAGCCTCAGCTACTTAGTGAGGCCTCCGCAATTTAGTGAGACCCTGTTTCAAAACAAAGAATAAAAATAGGGCTGGGGGTGTAGCTCGGAGGTAGAAAGCCCCTGGGTTCGATCCCCAGTACTGAAAAAAAAAAGAAAAAAAGCAAGATTTGCAAACGAACAGAATGGGAGCTCTCTGCATGTATAAAATACAGTGGGGGAAAAAAGACAAGAAGGAAATAGCAGTGATAGGATTCATGACAATTTTGCTCTGCTCCCTGGTGCTTTCCTACACCTTCCACATTTTATATAATGAGCATGCACTCGCTTCTTTCTTTCTTACATTTTAAAGTAACACATGCTCATTGTAGCAATGCACTCCTTTTATAATTGGGGGAAAAAAGTAAAAGCTAAAAATGAAAAGGTCACTTACAAACCTCTCTCAAGGAATTCACCAGCTTAAGAAATGATGTAGCTGAAAATATCAACAGCCTTAAGAGAAGCCGATGCATTCACAGTTGGGTCAGGGAACAAGAGGGAATTAGTGTTTACTGAACACCTACCGGAGGCCTTAAACAGACAGTTTATACATGTCTCATCTCATTTAATCTCCCAATAATCCCATGAGACAGATACTACAATTATTCCCTTTTAACAGATCTGGAAACAGCTCAGTTCAGGGCCAAGACTCTCCCAGAGTCAAGTGGGGAGTGAAGCAAGCAGGATTTCAGCTAGATCTCATCGGGGCTCCAACAACCAAGTTCTTATCCCTGCATGGCACTGCCTCTCAGACCCAAACAGGGCAGCATCACTCCAATCCAAGGTCCACTGGAAGGTCCCTGGGGGCTTGCCCAGTCTAGAGTGGAGACTGAGTCCCAATGTGACATCACTCTCCATCCCTGCCCCCTCCCCCAGACTGTGCCCACCACCCACGTCCTACTGCAGTAAATGTCCAGGACCAGGACATCAAGCAGGGGTCAAGCCACGGATGGACAAGCACCCCACAAAATATAGCCAAGGAACACCCAGGGAGCAAGAACCCGCTCACCAAGACCCAAGCAAAGGAGAAGAGGTTGCTAAGTGCTGCTCTGTTCTTCCCAGAGGCCCTCCAGGGCTGCTCCCCCCACCCCTTGTAGGCATCCAAGGTCTAGGCAAGGTTGCAGGATAACAATGTGGATTTCTGCCTGGGCAACTCAGAAGATGGAAGCACATGCCGGCCTTAACCACCCTCTTTGCCGCAGGCAGCCTAGCAACAACACCTGGCCAGTGTCCCTCTACCTAGACAAGTGCCAGCCCTCAGAATCCAGCTCCCTAGCTCCAGATGTGCAGAAACACTCACTCTCATACCCTTCTGGGACTGTGTCCGCCTGCCACCATTGGAGACTGACACTCTTCCAGTTATGCAAATATACTGAGAGCAGAAAATCGAGGTCCCTGGTTGGAGCCTTTCTCACCAGGACAAAGTTGGCATTTTGGGCTTGAATGTTGAATAGCCCGTAACTATGTTTCGTTTGGCTTGCATTGTGTTGTTTATATTGTTCCATCAATTGACAACAGTTAAAAATCAGATTTTATGCTAAAAAAAGTATATCTACAATACTATGATTTTTTACTCCCAAATGGCAAAATCAATTAAAGCTGTGTGGCAGCAGTTCCTTTTAACAGAGATGGCCTCTTCAGGGTGCCTGCCGCACAGTTCATCCGTGTGTCACCTGCCCGTGTAAGAGCATCACCTTCAGTCCCTGGGGAACCGTTGGTGGGGATGGATGGGCATCATTCAGGGACAAAATAAATGAGCATGGGACACTCAACACTGTAGAGGATAACTGACGAATGGAAGCAAGGGCTGTCAACAGAACTAAAGAAATCTGATGTGGACCACAGGAGGAGTCCCCAAGGCTGGGTCCTGCAAGAACCTGTCTTGAAGACACACACAAAGAAGTCCAGGGGCAGGGGGTATCTGGAAACAGGGACTTCTGGTGGGACACGACCACACACCAGAGGCCAGGAACTCCTCTTCCCCATTCCTCAGTGGAAATCAGACAATAGACATTTGCGAAGACAGTTCCCATTATAGGCAATGCCAGCCTCACCCCTCTCACCACCACCGCAAAACAGCACTTGGGACTCCAAAATTATACAACCACCTCACAACACCGTTGAGTTTTCAGGTTCAGAGCTAGGCAGTCCCTTCCTCAAGAGCTGGCCATTCTCTCTCCACTGTTGCACCCAAGAACAGGAGACCCTCAAAAGACCTCCTTCCAGCAGGATGACCTCCACAGCATGCTCTGACCTCCTGGACGGCATCCATCACTGTCACCCTATCCTTGAAGGTGCCAGGAGACTGGCAGCCATGGCAGAAAGAGTACTCTGGACCCAGGCTGCCGGAGAAGGGATTGCTGGCTGGCAGGGCACCCTCAGCATGCCCTCTTCCTCCTCCCTACACCCACTGCCCTGACAGTTCCTCTAGCAAAGAATCCCTCCATCCTGGACCTCCAGCTGCGCCCCTCCATCCTCGGCACTCGGGGGCACTGGCCCCAAAGTCCAAGGTGGTTGTGGGGAGCAAGACAAAGGTGTGGAAAAGGGGCCAAGCCTGGGCAGACATCAGGGGCAGAGGCAGCCTTATTCCCAGACCAGGAAGCTGCAGCGGCATGGGGGAGAAGCCGGCTTCCATAGCAGCCAGCCAGGAGGGCAGGGAGTTAATAGGAGAGGGAAAAGCAGAGGGAGCTGCGGTCGTTAATGCCCTCGCCTCCGCACACCTGTTGCCGCGGCCGCGGAGCCCGCCAGAGACAGCCGCTGCGAAGCACCGCGGCCCAGGCGCAGGCTAGGATTTCCCTGCAACCGGACCTGGCCCGGCTCCGCTCCTTTCGTGGGCAAACAGCGCCCACCTCCGGCACAGGAGGCGGCGCCTCCGCTCGCGGCGCGGGCAGCAGCCGAGGAACAGGCTGCTGGAGCCCAGAAGAGCAGGGCAGGGGGGCGAGGAGGGGCGAGGCCCCGAGGGGCCGCGAAACTTGGCGCAGCCAGGCTGTGCTCGCGAGAAGGCAGAGTGGGCTCTGGCCGCAGAGCGCTCACCGGTTCGAGGCGAGGAAGACACCCGGCCCACCGAGATCAGGAGAAGGGCACGCCGCGACACAGGTACCCGCACGCAGACACGCCCACCCACAAACACGCGAGCAACAAAGACCGCCGGAGCCACCAGCCCGCGCAGCCGACGCGAGGCGCACACACGCGCCCACCCGGCCGGAAAGGAGCCGCACGGCCCCGCCGGGGTCCACGAGCGGCGCGCGCAGATCACCGCTCCAGTTCCGCAGCACAGAGCCGCCCTGGAGCCCTGTCTTGCTGGGCGCGGGAGGGCACGCCACCGCGAGTGGCACCGCACCGCTGCGCCGCTGCACAGGCCGCGGCCCGGCGAGCCGTGGGCACCGCGGCCACTCACCTTCCTGCACCGCCTGGAACGGGTTGTTGGCCTCGATGACCTTGATGGAGTAGGTGATCTTCTCACTCTGCAAGATGTCATCGTTGAGGCTCAGGTCCGACACAGCCAGCTGGAACACCCTGTCGTCCTTGGCTGCGTTTTCCTCGAAGATGGCACCTGCAGGAGAGGAGGGGTCACGACCAGGCCTGGAGAAGATCCCGCCTCACCTTCTCTCTGCCCTCCTGTCTGCGCGGGGGTTTCATCTGGGCGGGTAATTGAATGATCCCTCCTAACCCACACCGGATATGCTCCCCAGACCCGGTGCACACAGTCGACATGAGCTACACATGAACCTCCCACATGTTGCCACAGGTTACACACGTGTCTTACAACCAAGCACCGCATGCCCAGCCATGCCCCGTACCGTTGACTGAGCCAGGCTGATGTGGCCTGAGGCAGCACCCGGTGTCTCATAAGTCACATCCCAGAAAGTTCCCTGGGGAGGGCCTTGTCTCCCACCCCAGCCCCAGCTTGGAATGGCTCCTTTCTGCTGTGCCGTGCCCTGCGGAGTCGAGCTGAGTGGAGCGGATCCACAGTTGCCTTTTCTGAGCCAAGAGACTTCTTCAGACCTAGAGCCGTGGATGGCCGCAACACTGCGCGGCCCGGCGCCCCAGCTCTCCTGTTTCCTCTTCGTGTGTGTGTGTGTGTGTGTGTGTGTGTGTGTGTGTGTGTGTCGTAGGGAGAGGGGAGAGGAATGTCTCCTAGACCCCTCCGCCTTCCAATCTAGCAGTGCTCAGTGTCCTAGAAGGGGCCACCCTTGAAAGGGCCTTCCAGAACCGCGGACAGTTCCTCCAGGGCGCCCTCCGACTACTGCCTTGCGCGCGCACATCCCTGTTCCAGCCCACCCTGCGCTGGTAGCCGTGATCCGTCCTACTCCCGAAGCCTGGCCCCGCAGCCTGGGCAGCTCCAGGGTCCCCACCCCCACCCCACCTCGCCAGGACCCGAGGGTCGCCGAGCTCCCAGGGCTTGGCCTGATGATCCCCAGCGCTGAGAGCTGAGTGGGCGGGGGAGGAGGCCCCGGCTCCTGGGTCCTCGCTACATCCGGAGCCGCAGTGCTGACCGCGAGACCCGCGCCCGCTCGGGGCAGGAAGCAGGTTTGGGCCCCGGGGCCCTGCGGGGGGCGTTGCGGCTCTCCAAGCCCGGGACCGACCCTAGCCACCCCTCTCCACTCGCCAGTCCCATCATCCCCACCTTTTCACACCTCCCAGCTCCGTTTCCCTGTGGTCTCTGTTCTTTCCCAACTTCCGGAAAGGCAACTGCGGAGGGTCTCCCCAAAGCCACCGCTGTCAGCCCCTCCACATGCCCCAACTTCCCGGGCTTCCAGCCGTACTGCTCCCAACTCCCGCCCACTCCCCTCCGCGCCCCGTGCTCCTCAGCTCTCTTCTCTCGGGGTTCTCTCCCTCCACCCCTCTCTTCCCGCCCAGCGCCCCCCACCCCTGTTGCCCACGCTTCTTCTTCGCTGGAACCAACATCCGTATGTCGGCCCCCAAGACTTGGACAGGCGAAACTCTGGAACTGTCCAGGACTGGGCTGCAGTCACCACATCCAGAAACACACACAGCCACACACAGCGAGAGATACACACACACCGGGGAAACAGGCAGACACTGTCCGCTCTAACAGGCTAGCCGGCCGTCATGCTGGCACCAACACTCTCTCAAATGGCCCCACACACCCCAACGCCCTCTCTCAGTGACACCAACACGGTCCAGGTGCACACACAGCGACACATGCTGACAACACCCTCCACGGTCACACAGGGTTCCGGTCGGGCCTCTTTGATCTTGCCCTGCCAACTTGGCGAGCCCCCGGCCCAGCCCGCCTCGGTCCCGGGGCTCTGAGCTGCACCGAAGGGCCCAGCCCGCCGACGGCCCCGCTGGGGGCGCCGGTGTGGACATGCGTCCATCCCGGTGCTCCCCGCAGCCGCGGCCCTAAGTGTCGGCAGAGGCCCCGCGCGGAGACAGGAGCCCCGGGGAACGGCGAGGAGCCCGCGGTGAAGCGGCGGGGCCCGGCACAGCTCCTCCGCGGGGCGGCGCGGAGCGGCCCTTCGGGGGAGCACTGCCAGCCGAGCCCCTCCGCCCGGGGAACCGCCAAGTTTGGACGCCACGCACCCCCAGCTCTGTCGGGGCCCCCACCCAGTTTCGACCCGGCCGCCCGCCGCGCTCACCGATGTGGATGATGGAGTCGGCCCGCACAGTAACGCACTGGCATATCCAGGGGAGAAGCCACAGCGTCAGCGCTTCCATGTCCCCCGGGCGCGCGGCTCATCCGCCCGGGCCCGGGGCGAGGCCGAGGGCAGCGCGGAGCGGGGAGGCGCCGGTCCCGGTGCAGTCCCGGGCCGCTCCCCCGGAGAGCCGAGCCCGCCCGTGCGTCTTCCCCCGCGCGCCCGCCCCTGCGCCCTGCGCCCGCCCCAGCCCAGCCCAGCCCCGGCGACCGGGCTCCCGCGCCGGCTCCGGTGGCGGCTGCGGCGGCGCTGGCAGCCCGAGCCCAGGCCGGCGCGGCGGGGGCGGCGCTCCCGCGGCTCGAGCGGCTCCGGGGGCGGGCAGGCGGCGGCGGCGGCGGCCGGGCCGGCGCGGCGGCTCCGGGATCGCTGTGTGTCTGAGCCCCGCGAGGAGCGAACTGCGGAGGACGCCCCCTCCCCTCCCCCTCCCCGCCGCTCCGCTCCCCTCCCCTCCCGGCCCGCCTCCCTCCCTCCGCCCTCCTCCCACCACGTGACTGCGGAGCCTCAGCCTCGCGCGGCGCCCTCGCTCGCGGCTCGGAGGGGGCGCCCGGCGCTCCACGCTCCCGGCCGGGGGCTGCTCGCCGGCCGCACGGCGGCGGGGACCATCCTGGGCTGCGGAGCGCAGCGCCGTGGCGGGCCGGGCCCCGCTTCCCGGGTTCGCCGGGGGCGGGAGAATGGAGGAGGCGAGCCGCCCACTGCCCTCGGGGATCTCGGAGCGCCCGGCGCTGGCTGACCCCAGCCGCCCAGCGTCTCGAGCCGTGCCCCGGACCCGAACCGACAGCCCTTCGCGGAGCCGGACCCCGGACCGGGGTAGCCTGGAGAGACACGGGGGCGGGACGCTGAGCCGGACACGGAGATGCACAGGGGGTCGGAGACGGGCTTGAACCCTAGCAGGCCTCGAGGACCTCGGCGGGCGCCCATCCCCCGCCCCGCGGGCGGCGCGCTCAGCCCGGAGTCCAGCAGGAGGCTCGGACTCTGAAGCCCAATTCATGGCCGGAAACCGGCTCAGCCGTGACCGCAGCGCCTGGACGTGAGGAGCCTTCCAAGCGGCCGGCGGGCTCAGACACCGACCCTGCACGGAGCCTTCACGCGCGAGCCCGGGCGGAGAGCCCGCTCCCGGCGGCCACAGCTGAGCGGGGCTCACTCCGCCCCTGGGTGCACGCCTCTCGTCCTCCACCGACAAGTATAGCCTTAAGCTGTTGAGGGATCGAGCCTGGCAGGGGGAGGCAAACCGGGCGCACTCCCCCAGGTCCCAGTTGCACCGAGCTCCACATGACACACCCAAGCTTTGGGGGAGACAGTTGAGCGCTCCCAGACCCGGGTTCGGTGGAAGCCGGGCCTGGGAGCTCCTGGCAGAGCCTTGTCGACCGGTTGCCAGAAGCTGTGCGCCAGGCTGCGCACTGGGTTCGAGGTACCCAGAGGGCTGAGTTCGGGCTCGCCTAGAGCTGCCAGCGCAGCGGGAGAGGCAGACACCTGAACGGGTCCTAAAAAGATGTGGGGAGGACTTTGGCTATGGCTGCAGAATAAGCTATGGTTGCAGAGGCTGCAGAGGCGGGTCCTGGACCCTGACCCAGCCTGGGAGGATGGCTTCCTGGAGGAGGTGACAGTTCAGCTCAGAAAGCTGAGTGGAGGTTACCAAGGGAGAAGGAAGAGGGGCTTCCAGGGATTGAGCACTGGTGAGTGAACCAGGACAGAAAAAGAAGAAAAAATTCTGTGGGTTGTGTGCGTGTGTGTCCCAAGCTGCCAGCCAGAGTAGTCATTGGAAATCTTAACTCTGGAAAGGTTGGGGGGAGGATGTGCACGGTAGAGACATGGAGAGCTGTGTGCAGTGAGCAGAGGCAGCCTGGTACCCAGGAGAAACTGGGCTGCTGAAATGTCCAGAAACCCCATGGGCAGGTGGTGACTTCCAGAGGAGAGTGTCAATAGGCGGGAGAGAGAAATGAGCACACCCATGGGAGGCTGGCTGCCTGAGTGTGGTCCCAAAGCCACTTCCTCAACAAACCTGTCTTGGAAGCCTCCAGCAGTGAACTCAGGTGCTCGGAACCCCCACCTCCCCCCATTCACTGGCTGAAAAGTTGTAGGGAGGAGGGAAATAAAGGATAGATTTCATAATATAACAATTTAGTTCCTATGGGAACTGTCTCCATCTCAGAAGGTGGTGGGCATGATCACCCCATAGGGGCTCAAGCCTGAGGTCAGGAGCCACAGGTCAGGGACTGCTGTAGGATAAGCCTCAACACCCCTTTCCAAAGAAAATAACCCACCAATGTGCCTAACTGGGGAGAATTCTATCAAATTCTACTTTGGTTTTTGTTTTGTTTTGTTTTTTGTGGTGCTGGGGATTGAACCCAGGGGCATTCTACCTCTGAGCTACATCCCAGCCCTATTTTTTATTCTTTATTTTGAAGCAGGGTCTCCCTAAGTTGCAGAGGGCCTCACTAAGTAGCTGAGGCTGGCGGCGAACCTGGATCCTCCTGTCTCAGCCTCCCAAGTACTGGGATTACAAGCGTGCGCCACTATGCCCGGCTTCAAATTCTACTTTGGATGATGAGACTACTGTGGTTTGGGGCCTGAGGGTCACAACTCAAGGTGGAGCCCACTAGGAAGCTGTTGAGCTGGAGCGCCCTCCCCTCCAGCTCCCAGGCTGTGGGGTCTTTCCAGCCCCAGATGCCCAGCCCCTGAGGCTGATCATCAGAACACTCCACCTAGCCAGGCCAACTTTCCTAGCCAGACTAGAATGCCCAGGACACTCCCTGCCTGGCCACTAGGGGTGCTCTGCAAGGCTGTCATTTCTCCTGAAACTGAGGGGAGGCCCAGAGTCCACTGGGGACCAATGCAGACCCTCCTCTGGGCAGGACAATTTTGATCCTCTCTGCCACAGGAAGTTGGGCTTGTCAGGTTCTGAGGATATCGGCTATTATTAGGGGCTTATTCCTCCATCCCTTAAATACTTTCTACTCCTGGCCCAGGCCCCTGAAGCCCTGATAACATCTGGGGCTGCAAAAGCTCCGTCACCAACCACAACCCCCCAAGCCAGGGGAAGCAACTCTACTCAATCAAGTTCACCCTTCCTGCAATAACCTGCCTGGAGAAGACAGATTAGAAATCTCTGGGTGATAGGATGCACGGCCATTTCACAAAGGGACGACTGAGGCTCAGAGAAAAGCATGACTTCCCAAGCCTCTGGTGACAGGCCCGGGATCTCATGGTTTGCTCCTCACTACCCAAAGGTGTATTCACAGAAATTAAAATCGAGTCAGTCGGCACTTCTTTTGTAGACTTCAGCCAGCCTTTTCTAAAGAGCTCTCCAGTTAAACTGATCCTAACTACATTTATTTAGCACTTGCAACAACATGTTGGCACTGTGCTCAGCACCTTACCTCTCACCTAGGAAGCGGGATCCCCATTTTACACACGAGGAAACTGAAGACGGGCACAACCATCAGGAATCTCCACTGAAGCACCACGGGAAGCGAGCAGTTTGCCACCAGAGCTCCGGATGGAATGTCAGGACAGAGAGAGAGGCCACCATAGGGAGCCACTTGAAAGCCATAATCATTGTGACTTTAGGCTCGGTCATTCCAGAAATGCAAACATCTCCTTTCTCCATCACGTTCTTTCTCACCCCAGCCAATAACTGCACTAGGGAGGGCTAGCTGGAATCCTGGCCTTCCCAAAGACCTGTCACCCCGACACAGTCCTGAGGAGCCGGTGTAGACCATCACTGCCCTCAACAATTACTGTGTCCTCCTTTTCCTTCCCTCCCCAGTGCAGAGCCCACCAGGGTTTGTTTTTTGTTTTGGGGGGGGGTTGTTGTTGTTGTTTCTTGGTACTGGGGATTGAACCCAGGGACATTCTACCTCTGAGCTACACCCCCAGGTCTTTTTTACATTTTTTATTTTGAAACAGGGTCTCGCTAATTTGCTAAGGGTCTCACTAAATTGCTGAAGATATCCTCAAACTGAGATCCTCCTGTATCAGCCTCCCAAGTGCTAGGATTACAGACATGTGCCACCATGCTCCACCACCTCCACCAGGGATTTTTAAGACATTTCAGTCCTGGCCCTGCATGAAGGGCACTGCTGGCAAAGAGACCAAGGCTCAGACATGCTGAAGGTGTTGGCATGGAAGACCAGCCCTTGTGTACACAGGGAGAAGGCCAACCCTAGTCCTGGGGTCAAGCCCCAGGGAGGCGTCATCTGGCAGGGAGGAAGGAGCCTGAGTGCCAAGTTCAGCCCTGCCCATGGGCTCCAAGCAACATTCCCTCTGCCAGGGCCTGAGCCCAGGAGACCCCACTACCACCCTCCTCTCTTAACCCATCTTTTTTTTTAACAGTCTTATTTATGGCTTCTGTGCTCTGTCCTCAGTAGCTGCCTTTGGCTCATCTGTTGAATATTAATTGGCCCTCTCCCTCTCCGCTTGGTCTTCCTTCCCCCCTCTCACCAACCTCCTTTGTCTTGTTTTTGGTGTTTTATCAGCTTAAATATATTTGCTCTTCTTTCGTATTTCTGTATTATTAGTTTATTTTTACTCTTTGGTAGCCCTCCTGGGTTTTTCCTTTTGCATCTCCCAAGCGGGCAATCTTTGGCATGGCTCATTCTATTATTCCAGGCTCCTACTGGTTTTCCTGACAGTGGGGGTGAGGGGGAGGGAGCAAGCCTCAGGGTGGCCTCCCTGTACTTGTCCTCTGCCCCTGTCCATGCCCTCTGCACTCTTTCTATGCCACCGCCAAGGGCAGAGGGCAGCGCCCATGGCTGGCAGCTAGGTGGGGAAGGGCTTTGGCTTATTAAAGCCACAGCCCATGGGCCATGGAGGAGGAAGGACATTGCACACAGCGTGTCTTCCCAGATAGGAACGCCTCATTTTTGCAGGCAGGGGCCTCTCTTTATTCCCATTGTTCAGTCAGGAAACTGGGGCTTGGGACAGGGTGTTCTTTCTGCTTAGAACTGACCAGTCCAAAGAGTTACCTGTGGGAAAAATAGCTTCCTTTGCAAAAGCAGTCAGAAGCCCAGAGGACCGGACCCAGGCTCTCCAGGCAGGGCGGGTGACAGGGCCAAACAGCAGCTAAGGCAGTCCAGGGCTCTCACACAGACATCCAGGGATCCCCTTGGTCCGTTAGACCCCAGCAAGGTCCACCTCTTCCTTACGGCCTTCTGAAGGTCAGATGAGGTGAGGCAAGCTGGAACTTGCAAAAAAAAATGTTACAAACAGAACAAAAAGAAAGTAAGACGAGGGTCCCAGGAAGGACCCTTATAAGCCTGGATCTAGAAGGTCTTTAGAGGAGGCTCGGGGCTCCTGGGGCTCTGGATCCCCCCTCCCCACTTCCACCATCAGCCCTGCAGGGACGCGTAAGTCCCATGGTGTGTGAAGAAAGGATTCTGCTGCTGCCGTTCAAATGTTTGAAACCACAGCCCTGAAGCCTCAGAAAATCAAGGGTCATATGTTTTCTCTCATACGCAGAAGCTAGAAAGAAAATGGGAAACATAAGGCACTTCAGATAAGCAAGGAGAGAGGCCGGCAGAATAGTGGGATCGGGTGGGGTGGAGGGAGGGGGGCGGGGAAGAGGAAAAGGAGGCTTGAGGAAGGAACCGTCCAAATAATGCTGTAGCAATATATGAAGACATCGCTAGCAATCTAACACATAGGGGAGGGAAGGACGTGCACCAAGTGCTGGACGCATGCACGCCTGTATCACTTTGAATCTTACTATGACATATAATCATAATGCCCTAATAAAAGTTAATTAAAAATAATAATAACAAGTCATCCCTGAGCCCAAAGGCTGGCCCATTCCCTCCTGGTTGCTTGCCGTATTCCCTGCTTCTCAGTCACAACGCCTAGTATGGTTTCTCCCTCTCTCCCCCACCCCTGGGCCCTGCGACTCTGCCCATTTTGCACTTTGGGGAGCACCTGGTTTCCCAGGTGATTGGTAGGACCAAATGGCAGGGATCTGAATCCTAGCCTGTCTTCCCCCAGAGCTGAACTCAGGCACCCTTGCCAGCCACTGCCCTGCTGGCCCAGGACACCCCCGCCCCTCCCACCACTGCCCAGGGTTCCTGCTACCACCTGCCATCTTTGCAGGGGGTCCTGGGGCTCCACCTAGGTTTTCATTTTTGTGGTACTGGGAATTGAACCCAAAGGCATTCTACTCTGAGCTATCCCCCCAAACCTATTTTATTTTGTATTTCGAAACAGGGTCTCACTAAGTTGCTGAGTGTCTCACTAAGTTGCTGAGGCTGGTCTTGAACCTGAGATCCTCCTGTCTCAGCCTCCCAAGTACCAGGATTACTTGGTACTTGCTCCACACACAAATTGAGCTGAGCTCCTGAGCTGAGTTCAGGAAAGGGGTGCACATCCTAGGGAACGAGAACAGCAAGGGGAAAGGAATAGAGGCAGAGGCGAGAAAGGAAGGCAGAGGGGAGAGCGGCAAGAGGTGAAGTAGGAGCTGGCAGAGTCACTAGAATGGTCCTGGTGGCAGATGCTGAGGCCAGACACATCTCTACAGAGCAGGGGCATGTCAACCACCTTATATACAGTGGGCCTCCTGGGGAAGCCAGAGGGCTACTGACCCTCAAAAGGGAGTCCAAACAGAAGAGTCAGAGGCCTTTGTCCCGCTGGCCACCAGGGAGCTCATGGGAAACTATCCTGCCCTAGCTCTGCACAGGACGGTGTGTGCCAGTCAGAGCTCCTCTGCTGCCCCCCAGGGGTGAGGCTGCAGGTGACCACACGGGAGGGGGTAGGGCCTTGGGACTCACACACCCCAGGCCCAGCCCACTCCTTGTCTGTAATGGGGAACCTGGACGTCAGCCTGCATAGCCGGCTGGGAGCTAGCTGCACAGTGTGGAGCCCAGGTACCATCAGATGCGTGAGAGAGGTCCTCCCACCCCGCCAAGATCTTCCTCATTCCACCCTCAGACAGGTGCGGCCTGGCATCTCCCACGGCCCAGGCTGCGGCCTCTCAGAGCCAAGCCCCTAACTCTCCCAGGGGAGCGGGGTGGTGGGAGCTGCATCTGCCTGGAGCCCGGGCTCAACCCACAGACAGCCCTGCTCCAGACCTGGCCCTCCGGCGGGATGCAGCTCCTAAGCAGGTCCACACTCCCTGCTCACGACATGCCCATTTCCAAAAGCAGGTTTTCTGGCCCGTTAACCTCTTCTCTTATCCAGCCATGAAATGAAATTGTGATTGATTTTCTCCATCTGGGTGTCACAGTGCATTCAGTACCCCGAAAACCTGAAGAGAGGGGGCGCTACCTCCCACAAATGCTCCTGGAGAGATTTGGCTTGGAGCAAGAGCTGCCCAGAGCTCCTTCAGGCCATGCAAGGAGACAGCCCAGGCCTGGATCCACCGCCAACATACTGGGCAACCTTGGGCAAGGTTCTAGTTTCCCAGAGATTCATCTGGAAAATATAGAAGGAGCCAGGGCTTTGGTGTGGAAACACAAGAAGGGAAGGAAGGGTATCAGCACGTGACTAACTCTTGAGGAATACCAGACGTGTGCACTACAGCACCACGTATGCCTCACTGTGGGGACTGGCAGTGCAGGAGGGAGGGGACAAAGATCTGCAGGTCAGAGATCTTCAGCCTGCATGCCACCCAGGTCCTCTGAAACTGTCTCCAGGATCAGGACAGATCGATAATACAGGAGGGAGAGAGAGAAGCAGCCGCCGGGATCAGAGAGGAGGGGCAGGGCTCACCGACAGGAGCACCCACACCCACTTCTGACCTGCTGGCTACCTGTTCACTGCCCAATGGTGACCCGATAAGGCCTTGTCAGAACAGGGTTCTTGTCCCACTCTACAGATGAGGTCACTGAAGCTTAGAGCAGTAAAGTTCATGGGTATAGCAGGTCAAAACATGGCCCCCCCAAAAGATGTCCCCATCCTAATTTCTGGAACCTGTAAATGTGACCTTATTTGGAAAAACCATTTGCAGATTTAAGTTCAGGATTTTGAGATGCAGAGATTGTCCTAGATTCTCCAGGTGGGAGATTTCAGGTGTGATGAGTTTCATAAGAAAGGGCGACTACACAGACAGGGGCCGTGTGACCACAGAGGCAGCCACTGGAGTGATGTGGTCACAAGCCAAGGAACTCCCGCCAAAGCTGGAATAGGGAGACAGGGAACAGATTCTCCCTATGGAGAACAGAGCCTATGGAGGGAGGGTGGCCCTGCCAGATTTCAGGCTCCAGGCCTCCAGACTAGGACAGAATAAATATCTGTTATTTCAAGGCACAAGTTGGCAGTAGTTTAACAAAGCAGCCAAAGAAAATGACCACAACAAAGAAGCTAGAACTTAAACCCAGATCAGCCTGGCACACCACAGGCCCTGGGCTTGGGGACTACTCCAGCTCCTTTGGGGAGGAAGGCCCAGCCCTTCACCAGCCCAGGATACAGACACCCACATCAGCCACACACTCCCTCCTGGAGACATGCTCACTGACAGCGCAAGGCAGGCCAAACAGAGCAGTCCTCACAGGGACAGCCATGGGCCTGCACGTCCTTTTACGACTGCGCCAGCCTGCGGGAGCCCACAAGACCAAAGCAGGACAGGAATCGGTGGGAGAGACCTCTGGAGTCAGAACACCAAGCGTCAGGTGTGTCTGAGGCCAGCTGCCACTGCCTCGCTCTGCTTCCCGTCCCCAGGTAGCATGCCACCCCAACCCTGCTTCTTAAAACATAAAAGACCCTTTGTTTCCTATATACAAAAGCTTGTTTCAATGTCTGGTTTGGATTAGAAAACGCCAGAAAATGTGGAGAAGAAAATTATGATAACCCATAACACCACATCAGTGTTCTTCCCGACCGTCCTGCAGCCCAGAGGGTGGCCATGTGGCCTTCTGGCTGATGGGACATGGGTCGAGGCTCTGCTCCTGGATAATAAAAGATCAGAGCCTCAGGAGAAAGACTTGGTTCACCTGCCTTCTCCCTCCTTCCTACCTGGAATGGAGACAGGAGATCCAGAAGACGGGCTGCCGTTCTGTGACCCTAAGAAGCCCCGTGTGGCTGGTGCTGACGGCCTGCATCTGCATTAGCAAGAGTGGTCTTGCTTTATCAGACTGTGCTGGCCACTGCAGTGAAGTTCTCAGTTATCCCTAACTGACCTCACATCCTAACCAACCAGAAATAACCACTGTCTACACCGCAATGTGCTTCCTGTCTCTTTCTCTATTCACATACAGAAACAGGTGAAAGTATAAGCCAGGCATGGTGGTGCACACCTGTAATCCCAGTACTTGGGAGGCTGAGTCAGGAGGATGGCAGATTTGCAGCCAGCCTCAGCAACTTAGTAAGGCCCTCCGCAACTTAGAGAGACCTCGTTTCAAAACAAAAATTTAAAAAGGGCTGGGGGTGTAGTATCCCCAGTACCATAAAAAAATTAAAAGATAAGAAACAGGTGAAAATATTATTACCAGAAATTCATTTATATGTTCACTTCTTTCTTGCCCGTCTCCTCCTATAGAAGGTAAGCCAAGAGAGAGGGCATTTATCTTGTTTGCGATTTTATTCCCGGTACCTAGAACAAGACCTGGCATGGCTAGTAGATATTCAATAAATGTTAATTAATTAACAAACATTTCAATGAAATTCTTTCCTGAAAACATGATTTTTAATGGCGGATTATAGTTCTATCTCACGGATCTATCATACTTGATTTAACCAGTCACTGGGCTGTTGGACGCTTTTTCACTGGGAGCAATATTATAAACAATGCTACTGTAAAAATACTTATACATGCATTTTGAGCTCTTATGCAATTATTTTCTTAGGATAAATGCCCAGAAGTAGATTTGCTGGGTCAAAGGTTATGCAAAATTTTAAGTTTCTTAACATATATTTCCAAAATTGCCCTCCGAAAACAATTTTTTAAACCAATTTACACTCCCATGAGCAATTCATGAAAGCATTTTTCTGCACCTTCGCCAACACTAGACATTATAAATTTATTTTTTTTTCACTCTGATAAGTGAAAAATTGTATTTCAAAGTTATTTTAATATGCATTTCCTGCTCACAGGGAATACTGAGCATTCCTTTGCCTTGGTGAATCCTCGGCAGGTCAGCTATGGAAGGTGACCTCCATCTACCATCCTCTGCTGCAGGTGTATGGCCACAGATGTGACTCAAGCCCCTCCAGGAAGTGTGGGGGAGGGCTGACCCCTGGAGTCCAGGAGATTCCAGGACCAGAACCACTGAGCTGAGCTGCCCTCCACATGAAGCTGGGGTCACCCCCCTGGTCCCCTGCTAAGGGCTATGGTGGGTGGGACCGACACACATTCTAGTGTGAGGGAGGAAACCTCTAGATAGGCATAGGCAGGGACAGGAGCCCTGCTGGGGGCTGGCAGGGCCAACAGAAGCTGATGCCAGGCCCTCACAGACCGAGAAGGCTGTATTGAGTATGGAGGAAAGGAGACACAGTCAAGAGGAGGCCTACCACATACAAAGGCACTGAGCAGGTAAGACCATGGGATACCTCAAGCCCAAATGAGTCGTCTAACCAGGACCACACAGCCAGCCAGGGCCCCAGGCATCCTCCAGGTCATACTCGCCTTCCGTGGGTCCCCCATGCACAGTCGTTTCTGCACAAGGCCCGCTCCAGAGCTGCCCACCCTGCAGGCCCTGTCCACTCCCTAAGGAAGGCCACGGCGTGGTCTATTAAAACATCGCCCGCCCCTCACTCTACTCCTGGCCGGGGCCGAGCCCTGTGACACAGCGCAACTACCCCTATATCACAGATGAGGGGACTGTGCGTGGGACCAAGGGCATGGTGCCGAGCCACCAGGCTGCGCAGGGGGCCGAGAAGAGCCACGCTTTCCGCGGGGACTCGTCGAGGAGGGGAGGAGGAGGCGGCGGCGGGATGCCCAGAGAAAGCCCTGGGCAGGGCTCCCACGCCCACCCTGCCGGCCCACAGGCTCCTCTCTGCTGGGACTGGACCGCGCGACGGTCGCAGCGAGGACTTGGGCAGCCCACCCTGGAGCAGCCGTGGTGCAATGCTGCCACCTGCCGGAATTCCCGGAAACAGCAGGCTGCAGCCACCAGGAGGAAAAAGAACGCATCCTAGGGATGCGGCGCCTTGACAGGGACTGTTTTGTGTTTTGTGTTTTGTTTTGTTTTGTTTTGTTTTGTTTTGTTTTGTTTTGTTTTGTTTTGTTTTGTTTTGTTTTGTTTTGTTTTGTTTTGTTTTGTTTTGTTTTGGTTTGTTTTGGTTTGTTTTGGTTTGTTTTGGTTTGTTTTGGTTTGTTTTGGTTTGTTTTGTTTGTTTTGTTTTTTGTTTTGTTTTGTTTTGTTTTGGCTTTTGCAGTACTGGGGATTGAACCCAGGGGCATTCTACCTCTGAGCTACACCCCCAGCCCTATTTTTTAATCTTTACTTTGAAACAGGGTCTCACTAAGTTGTGGAGGACCTCACTAAGTAGCTGAGGCTGGCCGGGAACCCGGATCCTCTGGTCTCAGCTGCCCAAGTACTGGGATTACAAGCGTGCGCCACCACACCGGGCTTCAGGGACTGTTTTCGATGAAAATACCACCACCAATCATCAACAATGTTTACACACATTTGCTATGAACGAGGCACTGTGTACTGCTTTACATATTCAGTCCTTCCTAAAGGAGGCACTCTTCATCTATTTTTTGTTGCTATTATGAAATATCTGAGACCAGGTATTTATGAAGAACAGAGATTTCTTTAACTGGGAAGTCCAGAGGATGGTGCCCACATCTGCTCAGCATTTGGCAAGGGTCTTCTTGCTGCATCTAACATGGCAGGCGAGTAGCGAGCATGCCAGCTTGGGTCCTCTCTACTTCTTCTTATGAAGCCACTAAGGCCATTATAAAGGGCCCACCCACCTTGATGGCCTCATCTAATCCTAATCACGTGTGTTCGTGTGTGTGTGTGTGTGTGTGTGTGTGTGTGTGTGTGTGGTGCTGGGGATGGAATCCTCTTAGCTATACCTCCATCCCTATTTTATTCTTTTATTTTGAAACAGGGTCTCACTAAGTTGCTGAGGGCCTCACTAAGTTGTTGGGGTTGTCCTTGAACCTGTGGATCTTCCTGTCTCAGCCTCCCAGGTGCACCACCACACCCAGCCCTAGTCACCTCTTAAAGGCCCACCTCTAAATACCATTAACATATGGATTTGGAAATTAAGTTTCCAACACATGAACTTTGGGGGAACACATTCAAACCATTGCACACTCTGTTTCCCATTTTACAGAGGAGAAAACTGAGGAATAGAAAGGTTATGCAACTTGCCTAACTCATAAGTGACAGAACTGGACTGAATCCAGGCATTCCAGCTACACAGCCCTGAGTCTTTGAACAATCTGCCAGTCAGAAGGACCATGTAACAGTTTGGATTTAGAATGTCCCCTAACCACCAGGCGAGGTGGTGCACGCTTGTAATCCCAGTACTTGGGAGGCTGAGACCGGAGGATCTGGGTTCGCGGCCAGCCTCGGCTACTTAGTGAGGTCCTCTGCAACTCAGTGAGACCCTGTTTCAAAATAAAGAATAAAAAATAGAGCTGGGGTGTAGCTCAGAGGTAGAATGCCCCTGGGTTCAATCCCTGGCACTGCAAAAAAAAAAAAAAAAGAACGTCCCCTAGCCATCATGAAAAGATAGCAATGTTGGAAGCAGGGCTCGGTTGCTAAGGAGGGGTCGCTGGGGGTGTGGCCTTGGGGCTCATATGGTTCCTCCCCCTGCTCGCTCTCTCTCTGTTTCTGGCCTCCATGATGTGAGAGAGGAGCCTAGCACTCTCTGTCCATTTCCCACCGCCATGCCCTGGGCTTCACAGACCCCAACCTCACATGGACTGAACCTCTAAATCTCCAAAACTGTAAGCAAATAAATCTTCCTTCCTCTGAGTTGTGTGGTCAGGTTTCTTGGATGGCAGCAGTGAGAACGTTGACCGAGACAGGCCAGGAGGGGAGTCTGCCTTTACACAGCCCAACATGGCGTCACTGGTGCTGGGTTTCTGGAGTCCAGCCTCCAGGGAAGGCCACTGCTGCAACACGGCAGGCAGCTGTCCTGTAACCTGCATCATTATTTACTCTCCACTTGGGCCATATGGATGGATGAGGGACCTGAATTTCCCACAGCTCTATTGGGGACTTCCCTGGGAAGTTTAAAAGGCCAGGATTTTAGTAGATCCCAGAATCCAAAGTGATGGGCAGAGTGCCCTCTTCCAAGGCCACCCACGATCCTGAACAGGAAGGAGGTCTGGGTGGGCCGTGGTCCTTGTGAGGAGCCCACCCTGTGCAGCATCCCCCTTGGCAGCCCACGGCTCTGGCCTGCTCCCCTCCTGCCTTGATCACTGGCAAAGCTTCAGGATCAGCTCCCTCCAAATCATAGGACAGTAAGACAGCCCTGCTTAAAATCCTTAACTATAACCCAACAATGACAAAAAGTTTTAAGTGGGCAAAGGATTTAAATAGAGATTTCTCCAAAAAAATACACAAATGGCCAATGAGCACATGATAACCAGTCCCCATCACTCATCATGAGGGAAATGCAAACCAAAACCACAATCAACTACCAAAATCAATAGCCAGGCACGGTGGCGCACGCCTGGAATCTCAGTGCTTGGGAGACTGAGACAGGAGGGTCGCAGGTTTGAAGACAACCTCAGCAACGCAGCGAGACACTCAGCAACCTAGCTAGACCCTGTTTCAAACAAAAAGTAAAAATGGCTAGGGTAAGGGGGGTGTCGCTCAGAAGTAGAATGCTCCTGGGTTCAATCCCAGTACCATGAAAAAAATTTAAAAATTTTTAAAAAGAAAGAAATGAATGAGTAAATAAATAAGTGTGGATGAAAATGTGGAGAAATTGGAACCCTTGTGAACTGTTGCTAGGAATATAAACTGGTGCAGCTGCTATAGAAAACACTATGGTGGTCCTCAAAAAATACAGAATAGAATAAGGCCATAGCCAGGTGCAATGACACGTCTGTAATCCCAGTACTCAGGCTGAAACAGAAGGGTCACAGATTTGAGGCTAGCCTGGGCAACTTGGTGAGACCCTGTCTCAAAATTTAAAAATATAAATGATTGGGGATGTAGCTCAGTGGTAGAGCATGCCTGGCTCAATTCCCAGTACCACATGCACACACAGATAATAGAACTATCGTATGATCCAGCAATCTCACTACTTGGTATATATCCAAAAGAACTGAAAGCAGGACTTCAAAGACAAAAGTGTTTGTACCCCTGTGTTCATAGTACTCACAACAGCCAAAAGATGTAAGCAACCCAAGTCCTCATCGACACTTGAATAGATAAACAAAATGTGGTCTATACATGAAATGGAATATTATTCAGCTTTGAAAAAGAACATTCTGACACAAGCTATAAGATAGGTGAGGCTTGAGGATATTATGTTGAGTAAAACAAGCCAGTTACAACAAGACAAGTAGTGTGTGATCCATTCATAAAGTACTTAGAGTAGTCAATTTCTAGACAGAAAATAGAAAAGCAATTGCCAGGGCTGGGGTAAGGGAGGAATGGAGAGCAGTTGGGGACAGACTTTGAGTTTGGGATAATGAAAATGTCCTAGAGATAGACAATAGCCGTGGCTGCACCATTCAGCAATGTGAATGTACTTAAGGTCACTAAAATTTCACTTGCAAATGGCTAAGATGGCAAATTTTATCACAATTAAATAAAATAATATAAATTAAAACAAATCCATTATTGGCCCCTGTCTGCAGAACAAAGGTCAGTCCCAGATTTAAGCTGTAGTGAACATCTGCAGGATTGGCCCCCAGGAATGGCCATGCCCCTGGGCAACTGCACCAACCAAAAAGCACAGGGCTTCAGCAGGAGGAACCAAGTCCCGCCCCCCACGCCTGATTGGTTTGGAGGTGGCCACCTCCTCCAAACAAGGCCAATCAGCATACTCCTCCAGAAGGCTTTTAACTGGAGTGAAGGGTGATGGGAATGTAAAACCTGGATTCAGGCCAGACAGGCAGGCCTGGCCCTACTGGCAGAGGAAACCAGAGAAACAGAGAGGGAGGTGGTGGCTGTCCCTTGCCATCCCCACTGTCACAATATGAATTCCTGCCATGTGTCCTAGTCACCAGCAAACCAAAGATTACTGCCCAGAACTGACCCTCCAGAGGGCTCCCAGTCCCCCAAGATAAAACAAGTAAGCAACACTAATGAATCATGCTACTTCCCACCTCTCAGCCCTGCTCAGCTCTTCCCTCTCCTAGGAATGCCTTCTCTCCTGTGATCCAATGAAAATGTAGTCAGATTTTTTTTGGGGGGGTACTGGTAATTAAACCCAGGGGCATTCTACCTCTGCCCTTTTTTTTTAACTTTGAAACAGGGTCTTGCTAAGTTGCTGAGGGTCTTGCTAAATTGCCAAGGCTGGTCTCGAACCTGCAATCCTCCTGTCTCAGCCTCCCATGTACTGGGATTACAGGCATGCACCACCATGCCTGACTTGTCAGCTTCAAGATAAAGTTCAAGCTCCACCAACCAGGAGGCCTTTGTGACCCATGTCCCCAGCCCTCATAGAAGAGGCACATCCTCGTACAGCCTGCTCTACAGTCTGTTTCTCCATCTGTCTCCCCAGCTAGTTGGAAGAATTCCAAAAGCTGAAGTTCATCTCTGTGTTCTCATCACCTAGGCTAGGGTTTAGCCCCCTAGTAGGTGCTCAATAAATGTTTGCTGAATGAATACATAGATTCAAAGCAAACACCATCAACCCTCTTTTACCGACAAATAACTGAGGCTCAAAAATGTGGACTCCCAGGTCAGACCCCTATAAACTCTCTGCGTCCCCTGGTCTGATTCCATCTCCATCTCCCCAACTCCTGAAACCTATCCACTAAGGCCTTAGAGCCCTCGGTTAGTAGGAAATTCACACCTGGACACGTCGCAGTGAAGCAGCAGAAAACCAAAGACACAGAGAAAAATCATAAAAGCAGCTGGAGAAAAAAGATAGCTGTCTTAGACTGCCAGGTGATGTCTCAACATCACACACACAGGAAGGCGAGGGACAATGGGATGATGGCTTCAAAGAGCCAAAAGAACATGTGTACCCCCAGAACGCCAGAGGGAGGGAAAAATATCTTCCAAGAATGGGGATGAAATAAAGATTTTTTCAGGCAATCAAAAAGAGAGTTCAAGCCAGGCGTGGTGGCGCGCGCGCTTGTAATCCCAGTACTTTAGGAGGTGGAGACCGGAGGATCCTAGTTTGTGGCCAGCCTCAGCTCGCTTTCTCTCTCTCTCTCTCTCTCTCTCTCTCTCTCTCTCTCTC